>WNGS01166693.1:0-13828 GCA_020271785.1 Procambarus virginalis
GTTATTGCGACTCATCGCCTGCATCCAGATTCGTGGAATTCTATATTCATTAAGAAGTGCAAAACACCACTATCACTGGCCCTAAACATCTTTTGGAGACGGAGCCTAGATACTGGCGTCATCCCTGACATACTTAAAACATCGGAGATCATAAGGCGGTAGTAAAGGTGGTAGTAAAGCAGATGCAAAAATTATAGACTAATAGCTTTAACCTCACACATCATAAACTATTTTGAAAGAGTGCTAAGAAGTAAGATTACAAGTACCATGGAATCACAACATCTACACAGCCCTGGACAACACGGGTTCAGAACAGTGCGCTCCTGTCGATCACAGTCGCTATATCATTACGACATGGCTTTAGATGCCGTGGAAGACAAGCAAAACGCAGATGTAATATACACAGACTTTGCAAAAGCTTTCGACAAATGTGACCATGGTGTTATTGCACACAAAATGCATGCAAAAGGAATTACTGGCAAAATAGGGAGATCGATCTTCAACTTCCTAACGAACAGAACGCAGAGTGTAATACTCAACACAGTAAAATCCGAATCATCTAATGTGAAAAGCTCGGTCCCCAAGGTACCGTACTTGCTCCGGTACTTTTCCTCATACAAAATATAAGACATGGACAAGAAAACTACAGCACTCTATCATTATTTGCAGATGACACTAGGATTTTCATGCGAGTAGACAACATAGAGGACACGGCAAACCTCCAATCGGATGTAAATCGGGTCTTTCAATGAGCCACAGATAAATTTGATGTTAATGAAAATAAGTTCCAGCTCCTGCGCTATGGAAAAAATTAAAATTAAAAACTGAAACCATATATAAAACGGAATCAAATCACACTATAGAACGAAAAGCAATGTAAAGGATCTAGGAGTAATCATGTCAGAAGACCTTACCTTTACAGAACACCATAAAGTAGCTGTCACGACTGCAAGAAAAATGACAGGTTGGATAACAAGGACCTTCCAAACAAGGGATGCCATACCAATGATGATATTTTTTAAGACAATAGTGCTCTCTAGGGTGGAATATTGTTGAACTCTAACAGCCCCATTCAGAGCCGAAGATATTGTTGACCTAAGGAGCGTACAAAGGTCCTTTATCACTAGAATCCACTCTTTAAGTCATCTATTTATTAGGACCGATTAACAGTTATAAATCTGTATTCTCTAGAGCGCAGGCGAGAGAGTTACATAATAATCTACACGTGGAAGATATTAGAGGAACTGGTTCTAAATCTGAACACAGAAATAACACCACATGAGACCAGGAGGCATGGCAGGATGTGCAGAATACCCCCGTTGAAGAGCAGAGGTGCAACAGGTACTCTGAGAGAGAACAATCAACATCAGAGGCCCGAGACTGTTCAATACGCTCCATTACACATAAGAGACATAACTGGCCGACCCCTTACAGTGTTCAAGAGAGAACTCGAGAAACACCTCCAAAGAATACCTGATCAACCAGGCTCTGTTTCACACGTCAGGCTGCGAGCAGCCGCGTCCAACAGTCTGGTTGACCAGACGACCAACCGGGAGGCCTGATCGTCTGGTCACGGGGCTGCTGATCTCCGGAAGCTGCACAAGGTACGTAGTATAACACATATTAGGCCTAAGATAGCATGTATATACCTACCTCTCCACACATTCCGAAGAATATATTTCTGGACGTCCGTGTCTTTGAACTAATACCCTGATGTTGACAAATGTACACACGATAACATCACGTGTCATATCAATGAACACATCTTCGGGGCAGAATGGAAGAACATAGCCACAGCCCGTGTCCCTGGGTGACCTCGGGACACTAGTTCGAACCCACGGCCCTACTCTAGACATATTCTCGTAGACAACTGTATGTTTTAAGATGTGACTGAACTCCCCAGAGGCGCAGAGAGTCAGCCATTGTGAGGTCATCCAGCTGCAGGTCAGTATCACCCCTACCTCAGCACAGTTCACAACTCACTTCATTTGTTTTCTCGGGGAACAATGTGATGTATTAATACGTGATGCAACTGTTGTATTTTGAACCCAAGCCTACAATATATACAATTATACATTTTTCATCCTCCTCGTTGTCCTGTGAAACACACACACGGTAGAATGTAGAGATAATGGTGGTGGTATATATTGCTGTTACTGAGTATATATATATACCTTGTTGTGGTACGGAGCTCTGAGGTATACCTGAGGTATATTTTGTGGTATACCAATGTTCATGACCTTCATCTCGTCTTTAACTTGAACAGTATTTACTTTCAAGCGTGATCAAAGTGACAATGTCCCCCAGCGTGATGTACTCTACTGTACCATCCCCCAGCGTGATGTACCCGACTGTACCATCCCCCAGCGTGATGTACTCTACTGTACCATCCCCCAGCGTGATGTACTCTACTGTACCATCCCCCAGCGTGATGTACTCTACTGTACCATCCCCCAGCGTGATGTACTCTACTGTACCATCCCCAGCGTGATGTACTCTACTGTACCATCCCCCAGCGTGATGTACTCTACTGTACCATCCCCCAGCGTGATGTACTCTACTGTACCATCCCCCAGCGTGATGTACTCTACTGTACCATCCCCCAGCGTGATGTACTCTACTGTACCATCCCCCAGCGTGATGTACTCTACTGTACCATCCCCCAGCGTGATGTACTCTACTGTACCATCCCCCAGCGTGATGTACTCTACTGTACCATCCCCCAGCGTGATGTACTCTACTGTACCATCCCCCAGCGTGATGTACTCTACTGTACCATCCCCCAGCGTGATGTACTCTACTGTACCATCCCCAGCGTGATGTACTCTACTGTACCATCCCCCAGCGTGATGTACTCTACTGTACCATCCCCCAGCGTGATGTACTCCACTGTACCATCCACCAGCGTGATGTACTCTACTGTACCATCCCCAGCGTGATGTACTCTACTGTACCATCCCCAGCGTGATGTACTCTACTGTACCATCCCCCAGTGTGATGTACTCCACTGTACCATCCACCAGCGTGATGTACTCTACTGTACCATCCCCCAGCGTGATGTACTCCACTGTACCATACCAGCGTGGTACTCATACCCCCCCAGCGATGTACTCCACTGTACCCCCCCACCGTGATGTACTCTACTGTACCATCCCCCAGCGTGATGTACTCCACTGTACCATCCACCAGCGTGATGTACTCTACTGTACCATCCCCCAGCGTGATGTACTCCACTGTACCATCCCCAGCGTGATGTACTCCACTGTACCATCCCCCAGCGTGATGTACTCTACTGTACCATCCCCAGCGTGATGTACTCTACTGTACCATCCCCCAGCGTGATGTACTCCACTGTACCATCCCCCAGCGTGATGTACTCTACTGTACCATCCCCAGCGTGATGTACTCTACTGTACCATCCCCAGCGTGATGTACTCTACTGTACCATCCCCCAGCGTGATGTACTCTACTGTACCATCCCCAGCGTGATGTACTCCACTGTACCATCCACCAGCGTGATGTACTCTACTGTACCATCCCCCAGCGTGATGTACTCTACTGTACCATCCCCCAGCGTGATGTACTCTACTGTACCATCCCCAGTGTGATGTACTCCACTGTACCATCCACCAGCGTGATGTACTCTACTGTACCATCCCCCAGCGTGATGTACTCCACTGTACCATCCACCAGCGTGATGTACTCTACTGTACCATCCCCCAGCGTGATGTACTCCACTGTACCATCCACCAGCGTGATGTACTCTACTGTACCATCCCCCAGCGTGATGTACTCCACTGTACCATCCACCAGCGTGATGTACTCCACTGTACCATCCCCCAGCGTGATGTACTCTACTGTACCATCCCCCAGCGTGATGTACTCTACTGTACCATCCCCCAGTGTGATGTACTCCACTGTACCATCCCCCAGCGTGATGTACTCAACTGTACCATCCCCCAGCGTGATGTACTCCACTGTACCATCCACCAGCGTGATGTACTCCACTGTACCATCCCCAGCGTGATGTACTCTACTGTACCATCCCCCAGCGTGATGTACTCTACTGTACCATCCCCAGTGTGATGTACTCCACTGTACCATCCCCCAGCGTGATGTACTCTACTGTACCATCCCCCAGCGTGATGTACCAGACTGTACCATCCCCCAGCGTGATGTACCAGACTGTACCATCCCCAGCGTGATGTACCCGACTGTACCATCCCCCAGCGTGATGTACTCTACTGTACCATCCCCCAGCGTGATGTACTCTACTGTACCATCCTGGTGGTCGTCTGTGTACCTCTAGATGCAGCAGCTGCATGTGTTCAGGCGACGAGTCACAATAACGGGGCTGAAGATACCATGACCCAACACACACCAGGAGACGTACGTTTCGTACGTACCACACACGACGACGACGTTTTGGGTCCTTCCTGGACCATTATCATGACACTAATGGTCCAGGACGGTCAGAAACGTCGTCGTTTCACCATCTTGTGACGTGNACGATCACGTGCCCAGCATGCTGTCCGCTCGGCCGGCCGGCCCCGACTTATGTCGGTATGTATGTAGTATGTGCAAGTGTCTGCTGAGTTAGGCGGATCAACCAGACTGTGATGGCTCTGTGGCCCCCTCGGGCTACGTAGAGAAGCATTCTTCCACACCAGTCACCTGAGAAGGCGGGCCACATGCTGGGAGGAAGTAGATGAACTTTCGAAATCTTAAACAGGTATTCACAACAAGGAATCCACATATGAAAAACAGAAAATGGAAAAGGTCCAGAGGCCAGATTCACGAAGCAGTTACGCAAGTACTTACGAACGTGTACATCTTTCCTCAATCTTTGGCACCTTTGGTTACATTTATTAAACAGTTTACAAGCATGAAAACTTCCCAATCAACTGTTGTTATTGTTATAAACAGCCTCCTGGGGCTTCGGAGCTCATTAACTATTTAATAATTATAAATAAAGCCGACAAAGATTGAGAAAAGACGTACAACTTCGTAAATGCTTGCGTAACTGCTTCGTGAATCTGGCCCCGAAGCCTGATGACAACACAGTCCCGGGAGCCACAGAGGATGAGGGTAAACTACTCAAGTTGGCACTTATCTTAAGGTGCCAGGAAGACCAGGTGCCACCGGACACCCTGTGTAGTGTGGCACGGTGTATAAGGTGAAGACACGAATGAAGACAAACAAGAGGCTGACATGTTGGTAGCGGTCATCAGAACACCTGTCAAGAATGTAGGCAAGGCGGGCCATCAGAACACCAGTCAAGAATATAGGCAAGGCGGTCATCAGAACACCAGTCAAGAATATAGGCAAGGCGGGCCATCAGAACACCAGTCAAGAATATAGGCAAGGCGGTCATCAGAACACCTGTCAAGAATATAGGCAAGGCGGGCCATCAGAACACCTGTCAAGAATATAGGCAAGGCGGGCCATCAGAACACCTGTCAAGAATATAGGCACGACGGCCATCAGAACACCTGTCAAGAATATAGGCAAGGCGGTCATCAGAACACTTGTCAAGAATGTAGGCAAGGCGGGCCATCAGAACACCAGTCAAGAATATAGGCACGGCGGGCCATCAGAACACCAGTCAAGAATATAGGCAAGGCGGTCATCAGAACACCAGTCAAGAATATAGGCAAGGCGGCCATCAGAACACCTGTCAAGAATATAGGCAAGGCGGCCATCAGAACACCAGTCAAGAATATAGGCAAGGCGGGCCATCAGAACACCTGTCAAGATATAGGCAAGGCGGCCATCAGAACACCAGTCAAGAATATAGGCAAGGCGGCCATCAGAACACCTGTCAAGAATATAGGCAAGGCGGCCATCAGAACACCTGTCAAGAATATAGGCAAGGCGGGCCATCAGAACACCAGTCAAGAATATAGGCAAGGCGGCCATCAGAACACCTGTCAAGAATATAGGCAAGGCGGCCATCAGAACACCTGTCAAGAATATAGGCAAGGCGGCCATCAGAACACCTGTCAAGAATATAGGCAAGGCGGCCATCAGAACACCTGTCAAGAATATAGGCAGGCGGGCCATCAGAACACCAGTCAAGAATATAGGCAAGGCGGGCCATCAGAACACCTGTCAAGAATATAGGCAAGGCGGCCATCAGAACAACTGTCAAGAATATTGGCACGACGGCCATCAGAACACTGAACACATAGTTACAGCCCAAACTAAAGAAACATCAATCATCACTTGAAAGCCCAATGGAAGACAAAATTGAATGTGTATATTATTATTATTTCATTAATTTACTTAACTTAAATAAAATCCCAGGATATATGACTTGTCTAAACGAAATATTTGCTAAAGAGTTTTAAAATACGTGGACCAGACTCCCCAAAACACGTGGACCAGACTCCCCAAAACACGTGGACCAGACTCCCCAAAACCGTGGACCAGACTCCCCAAAACACGTGGACCAGACTCCCCAAAACACGTGGACCAGACTCCCCAAAACACGTGGACCAGACTCCCCAAAACACGTGGACCAGACTCCCCAAAACACGTGGACCAGACTCCCCAAAACACGTGGACCAGACTCCCCAAAACACGTGGACCAGACTCCCCAAAACACGTGGACCAGACTCCCAAAACACGTGGACCAGACTCCCCAAAACACGTGGACCAGACTCCCCAAAACACGTGGACCAGACTCCCCAAAACACGTGGACTAGACTCCCCAAAACACGTGGACCAGACTCCCCAAAAACACGTGGACCAGACTCTCAAAACACGTGGACCAGACTCCCCAAAACACGTGGACCAGACTCCCAAAACACGTGGACCAGACTCCCAAAACACGTGACCAGACTCCCAAAACACGTGGACTAGACTCCCCAAAACACGTGGACTAGACTCCCCAAAAACACGTGGACTAGACTCCCAAAAACACTGGACTAGACTCCCCAAAACACGTGGACTAGACTCCCCAAAACACGTGGACTAGACTCCCCAAAACACGTGGACCAGACTCTCCAAAACACGTGGACCAGACTCTCCAACACGTGGACCAGACTCCCCAAAACACGTGGACTAGACTCCCCAAAACACGTGGACCAGACTCTCCAAAACACGTGGACTAGACTCCCCAAAACACGTGGACCAGACTCTCCAAAACACGTGGACCAGACTCCCCAAAACACGTGGACCAGACTCCCCAAAAACACGTGGACCAGACTCCCCAAAACACGTGGACCAGACTCCCAAAACACGAGGACCAGACTCCACAAACACGTGGACCAGACTCCCCAAAACACATGGACCAGACTCCCCAAAACACATGGACCAGACTCCCCAAAACACATGGACCAGACTCCCAAAACACGAGACCAGACTCCCCAAAACATTTGCATGATGCCTCATACAAACCTTTACTGTTGCTCCAGAACACAAAATCAATACGTTAACTAAATGTTGTATGCCGTAGATAATTACAATGTCCTGTACAACAAATGGTGCGTGAAAATTTGTTAGCCTGGGAAGCCTGGCGCCTCACAGTGGCGTTGTAGGTCCAATTAACAGCAGCATGACGTAGCCTCTCCTCATATACCACATAAGAACGCTATTCCCTCGCTATATAATTACTACGAGAAACGTTGGTTGCGGCAAGAACGTTGTGGGATGAGAAACTTTCCCATAACCAGACGGCTGGCGTGTGGGACACCCTTCCTGAAACATGGCAGGAGAAAAACAACATTGGTCTTAAATTACGTCCGAATTTTGGCCGTTTGCCCGTATGGCCGAAAATGGAAGTAATTTTAATATGAAAATAAATTTGGGATTTTTTTTTTCCAAAACAGTAAGTTAAGGGTCCTCTGGTAGGTTAGGAGGGCAGGAAGTTCTCCTAAAGTTTCAAAACGTTATGAAAAACGTTAATTAAAAGTTTCCTCTCCTAACCTTACCGAGTAAGCCAGACGACTCAAACAGAAAACGGGACAGAACATCCCTTTCGTGAGCCGATTTCATTTCAAATTACGTCCATTTTTGGCCATAGCGGCGCACACGGGCGAGAAGCGACGTTATTTTAATTAAGAGGACGGGTTGCAACGAGTCACCTGGTTACCTGGTTGATACCTGGTTGATGGGGTTCTGGGAGTTCTTCTACTCCCCAAGCCCGGCCCGAGGCCAGGCTCGACTTGTGAGAGTTTGATCCACCAGGCTGTTGCTTGGAGCGGCCCGCAGAGCCACATACCCACCACAGCCCGGCTGATCCGGGACTTCTCTTAGGAAACAGTCCAGTTTTCTCTTGAAGATGTCCACGGTTGTTCCGGCAATATTTCTTATAGTCGCTGGGAGGACGTTGAACAACCGCGGACCTCTGATGTTTATACAGTGTTCTCTGATTGTGCCTATGGCACCTCTGCTCTTCACTGGTTCAATCTTGCATTTTCTTCCATATCGTTCACTCCAGTACGTTGTTATTTTACTGTGTAGATTTGGGACCTGGCCCTCCAGTATTTTCCACGTGTATATTATTTGGTATCTCTCTCGTCTCCTTTCTAGAGAGTACATTTGGAGAGCTTTGAGACGATCCCAATAATTTAGGTGTTTTATCTCGTCTATGCGTGCCGTATATGTTCTCTGTATTCCCTCTATTTCAGCAATCTCTCCTGCTCTGAAGGGGGAAGTGAGTACTGAGCAGTATTCGAGACGGGACAACACAAGTGACTTGAAGAGTACAACCATTGTGATGGGATCCCTGGATTTGAAAGTTCTCGTAATCCATCCGATCATTTTTCTGGCTGATGCGATATTTGCTTGGTTATGCTCCCTAAACGTTAGATCGTCGGACATCATTATTCCCAAATCCTTGACATGCTGTTTTTCTACTATGGGAAGATTTGATTGTGTTTTGTACCCTGTATTATGTTTCAGATCCTCATTTTTGCCGTACCTGAGTACCTGAAATTTATCACTGTTAAACATCATATTATTTTCTGCTGCCCAATCGAAAACTTTGTTGACATCTGTTTGTAGTTTTTCAATGTCTTCAGCAGAGGTAATTTTCATGCTGATTTTTGTGTCATCTGCGAAGGATGACACGAAGCTGTGACGTGTATTTTTGTCTATATCAGATATGAGAATAAGGAACAGTAGCGGTGCAAGGACTGTACCTTGAGGTACAGAGCTTTTAACATCGCTTGGACTCGATTTTATCTGATTGACTGTTACTCTTTGTGTTCTGTTCGACAGGAAATTGAGTATCCAGCGTCCTACTTTTCCAGTTATTCCCATTGACCTCATTTTGTGAGCTATCACCCATGGTCACATTTGTCGAAAGCCTTTGCAAAGTCTGTGTATACAACATCTGCATTTTGCTTTTCTTCTAGGGCTTCTGTGATTTTGTCATAGTGGTTGAGTAACTGTGACAGACAGGATCTTCCCGCTCTAAATCCATGTTGTCCTGGATTGTGCAATTCATTGTTTTCCATAAAACTAGAAATTTGATTCCTAATCACTCTTTCAAACACTTTTATTATGTGTGATGTTAGTGCAACTGGCCTATAATTTTTTGCCAAGGCTTTACTCCCCCCCTTGTGCAACGGAGCTATATCTGCAGATTTAAGTGCTGCTGGTATCTCCCCTGTATCCAGGCTCTTTCTCCATATTACGCTGAGTGCTCTCGCTACTGGTACTTTACATTTCTTTATGAATATTGAATTCCATGAGTCAGGCCCAGGGGCTGAGTGCATGGGCATATTGTCAATTTCTCTTTCAAAGTCTTCCGAGTTTGTGGTAATATCCGTTATATTATCTGCAGCTTGAATGTCATTCATAAAGAAGCTGTCTGGGTCATCAACTTTCATGTTGTTAATTGGTGTGCTAAACATAGCCTCATACTGGCTTCTTAGAATTTCACTAATCTCTTTGTTGTCCTCTGTGTACGTACCTTCATTTGTAATTAACGGTCCAATACTGGTCGAGGTTTTGGATTTTGATTTAGCGTATGTGAAAAAATATTTCGGATTTTTCCTTATCTCTTGTATAGCTCTCTGTTCCAATTCCATTTCCTCAGACTCATATGATCGCTTCAACGTTTGTTCGATTTCTTCGATCTCCCTGCTTAGGCTTATTTTCCTTGCTTGTGATAGTTGTGTCTGCCGAAGCATTTCCGTTATTTTTTCCTTCTCCTGTACAGTCGTCTGCGTTCTCTTTCTAGAGTGTTCCTCTTTCTGCCCCTCCTCACCGGCACGTGCTTCAAGCAGACCTTGTAAGCTTCAGCTGTCAGTTGAGCTATTCCCTGTGTGGGAGTTTTGTCGCTTAAGACCGTCTCCCATTGAATGGTTGAAAGGTCTACATTTATTTTTTCCCAGTCAATCCTCTTATTGTTGAAATTGAATTGATTGAATATTCCTTCTCGCTTGTTGGGTCTCTTAGATCTACTACCGTTATTTATGCTAGTTCGCACTTCAATGAGCTTATGGTCTGAGTATGAAGTATCTGAGATTGTTATGTCTCTGATTAGTTCATCATTGTTTGTGAATAACAAGTCTAGTGTGTTTTCGTTCCTAGTTGGTTCTGTAATCTGTTGATTGAGCGAGAATTTGTCACAGAATCTCAAAAGTTCTCTGACCTGTGGCTGGTTATTTCCCGGGTCATTCCCTGCTATGATATTTGTGTTTGCCATTCTCCATCTTAGACTCGGTAAATTGAAATCTCCAAGGAAGATAATATCTGGAGCTGGGTTTGCTAGGTCATCAAGTATGTTCTCTATTTTGTGCATCTGCTCTGTGAATTCCTCAACCGTTGTATCTGGCGGTTTATATATTAAAATAATAATTAGGTTTAGTTTCTCTACCTTAATTCCAAGTACCTCTACCACCTCATTAGTTGAGTTTAGTAGTTCTGTGCATACCAGGTCCTCTTTAATATACAGTCAATCTAGTCAATGGAGGACTAGAAGGGATACTGACATCTAGTCAATGGAGGACTAGTCATATCTAGTCAATCAATATCTAGTCAATGGAGGACTAGAAGGGATACTGACACCATTATTAAGACATCTATGATAAGCATCCCAACCACAACCTTATCGGCATGACTGATAGAAAGGATACTCGACTGTTACAATGAACATTGTTATCGGTACATTACGATAACAGCATGATAAGTACACCTTTACTGCGCCCCCCACCCCCCGCGCGGACACCCAGAAATATCTATGGCACTGACTGGCACTGTTGCACCCACACACCAACAGTGATGCACACTTTGCAATCACATTAACGCCATGTATTAGTGAGAAGAGCAGTAGGAGCCATGCAGAAGATTCGAACCTGCACACTTGGTACTCCCAAGCACACGACGCCCTAAACTACAACATGGTGAAAAGCAATGCAACCTGGGATTCGACTTGTGTGGAAGCCTCGGAACCCATAGAGGTTTCAGTTGAATTCCAGGTTGCACTGCATTTCACCATGTCACTGGTGTAGTGGTTTAGGGAGTGTGCTGGTTCGATTCCTCCTCAGGCTCCTGACCTGACGTCTGAGTGGGCAACGCTCGGGATTCGTAGTCCAAAGGTTCCGGGTTCGATTTCCGGCGGAGGCGGAAACAAATGGACAGAATTTCTTTCACCCTGATGCCCCTGTTCACCTAGCAGTAAATAGATACCTGGGAGTTAGACAGCTGCTACGGGCTGCTTCCTGGGGGAAGTGTAACAAAAAGGAGGCCTGGTCGAGGACCGGGCCGCGGGGGCGCTAAGCCCCGAAATCATCACAAGCAATCAGCAACACTGATCCTTGAAAAACGTCAATATTGCCATGCTTTAATGGCAGCTAAACCCATGCAACTTGCACGCATTGCTCGACTTCCCTACAAATAAGAATGTCTTAGAGGAGAGGACACAAACAGGTAAATAAGCTGTAACCTGGCAGGTAAATAGGCTGTAACCTGGCAGGTAAATAGGCTGTAACCTGGCAGGTAAATAGGCTGTAACCTGGCAGGTAAATAGGCTGTAACCTGGCAGGTAAATAGGCTGTAACCTGGCAGGTAAATAGGCTGTAACCTGGCAGGTTACAGGCCCACAGCAGTCACTCGTGTCTCAAGTTACAACAGCCTCCTTCAGCTGTCAATCAACAAGGGTACAAGACAACAAAATCTCAATTCCACAACATGAAAAAAAAAATACGTGGCGATAAAACATGCTAATTCTCTATATCTAAATCTTCGCGTACTTCGCTATTTATTTATATTTTTTAGCTGCCGACAACCCCCTAATACAATAGTGGCAGACTCATTCAGTTCTATGATATCTGCTCTTGAAACCGTTAACAGAACTGCGGTAATCTTAATTATTTTCTCTATCTTGTTCACTGTCACGCATTGAAGCACCTCCTCTCCGTTTTCTGTCTGCTCACTCTTGTAGTTTGTGACCCTCTTTCGGAAATTCTCTGCCTTTTTACTTTTCTCATTTAACCTTGTATCATCTGCACACTTTGATTCGTACTAGTTCAGTGAAGAACACTGAACACTTGGCCACATTGTGAGTACGGGGGCCGAGGTACCGATGGATGGGGTGGTGGCTTCCACAACTTCCTCATCAGTGCATTCCACTTGTAGACCTGTTGACCCGTACACGGGAGGGACAACTTCCTTACATTTCTTCGATTCGTTTGCGTTTTCAGCGTCCAGTTTATGTTTTCTTTTATTATTCTCTCACTTAAAGAGGCTGTTCTTGGCCACCTTTGTCAATTCTCGTCAATATCATGCATGTTGCAATCATGTCCCCTTCTCTTTCTTCTCTCATATAGAGTTGTGACGTTTGTACCTTTCTTCATAGCTCAGCCCTATTAGCTGACACTTTATCTTGCTGCCAACCAGATTAGCGCTCTGGGTCCAGTCCTTGCACCGCTGCTTTTCCTTATTTTATATCGATATAGACAAAAATACACGTCACAGCTTCGTATCATCCTTTGCAGAGACACAAAATCAGTATGGAAAATTACCTCGGCTGAAGACATTGAAAAACTTCAAGCTATATTGATAAAGTTTTCGACTGGGCATCAGAAAATAATATGATGTTTAACAGTGACAAATTTCAGGTACTCAGGTACGGTAAGAATGAGGACCTTAAACATAATACAGGGTACAAAACACAATCAAATGTGCCCATAGTAGGAAAACAACATGTAAAGGATTTGGGAATAATTATGTCTGACGACCTAACGTTTAGGGAGCATAACCAAGCAAATATTGCGACAGCCAGAAAAATGATAGGATGGATTACGAGAACTTTCAAATCCAGGGATCCCATCACAATGCTTGTACTCTTCAAGTCACTTGTGCTGTCCCGTCTTGAGTACTGTTCAGTACTCACTTCCCCCTTCAGAGCAGACGAGATTGCTGAAATAGAGGGAATACAGAGAACATATACAGCACGTATAGACGCGATAAAGCACCTAAATTATTGGGATCGTCTCAAAGCTCTCCAAATGTACTCACTAGAAAGAAGACGAGAGAGATATCAAATAATATACACCTGGAAGATACTGGAGGGCCAGGTCCCAAATCTACACAGTAAAATAACAACGTACTGGAAGTGAACGATATGGAAGAAAATGCAGAATAGAACCAGTGAAGAGCAGGGGTGCCATAGGCACAATCAGAGAACACTGTATAAACATCAGAGGTCCGCGGTTGTTCAACACCCTCCCAGCAAGCATAAGAAATATTGCCGGAACAACCGTGGTAATCTTCAAGAGGAAACTAGATTTATTCCTCCAAGGAGTTCCGGACCAGCCGGGCTGTGGTGGGTATGTGGGCCTGTGTGTCGCTCCAAGCAACAGCCTAGTGGACC
>WNGS01166694.1:0-13554 GCA_020271785.1 Procambarus virginalis
ATATATACAAGAGTTGTTACATTCTTGTACAGCCACTAGTACGCGTAGCGTTTCGGGCAGGTCCCTGGAATACGATCCCGCCGCGAAAATCGTTTTTACAACCAAGTACACATTTTACTGTTGGGTTAAACAGCTACAGTTAAGGATTTGCGCCCAGTAATCCACCCCGGCCAGGATACGACCTATGACAAGCGCTCTCGGAACGCCAGGCGAGTGTCTTACCACTATACCACGGAAACTGGAAATAATGTCAACGGCACTTTACGCTTGAATAAAATAGTAAATTGGTGTGCAGGAACGACCATTTGTAAATTCTGTCTGAGTCTCCTATCAACCTTACTATAATAGATGCTTTACAGAATCTGCAAGTATCCCTTACAGTGACTTCCCACCGATCTATGTCAAATTTAGTTTGTCGTTAATTCGCAGCAGAGTTGTCTCTCTCTCTCCAGAATAATGTGCTCACGTTACAGGATTACGTGTCTCAAACGTTTACTGTCGAGGTACACAGGTGGGCTGTAAAGCCGGTTATTACTTAAAATACCTCCCTTGAAACCAAATACAACTGTGTGTGTGTGTGTGTATTTACTTTATGTGAATTTATGTGAACTTGGTTGGGGCTCTGAGAGCAGAGGTGGATTCCTTACGAGGGGAGGTGCGACAGCTGAAGCGTCGGGGGGAGGCGGAGAAGACCAAGATAAACAAGACCTCGTCGTGGAGAGTCGTTGGGGACAGGGGTCTTAAGAAGACCTTGACAAGGCCGCCTACAGACGCCCTAAAGACGGCAAATTCATTTGCCGTGTTGGAGGACGAGTGCTGTGGTGAGCCAGCGGTTCACTCCGAAAAGAAATCAGCAAGGAGCGGCGAAGCGCGGGCCCCTCAGGGCGCTCAGAAAGTTAAGGAGGTACCGAGGCGAGTTTTGGTTGTGGGAGATTCCCAGGTGAGGTATTTAGACAGAACGTTTTGTGCCAGAGATAGGGGGAACAGATTAAGAGTTTGCTATCCGGGAGCTGGAATTGGTGATATTGTTGGAAACATGAAAGATATTATGACGGGAAATGGGAGCAAACCCATTATTTGTATTAGTGTAGGGGGTAATGATGTTGGGAGAGTTAGAAGTGAGGAACTAATACTGAAATTCAAGACAGCAATAGAATTAGTTAGGAGCAAGGGAGGAATCCCGATCATATGTGGCATTCTTCCAAGAAAGGGAGTGGGAAATGAATGGATGTCGAGGGCACTTGGTGTCAATTGCAGGCTGGAAAGATATTGCAAATCTAATGCAATATCTTATATAGACAACTGGGAACACTTCTATGGAAGAAATGAAATGTATGCTCGGGATGGGGTGCATCTATCGAGAGCTGGGGTTGTTGCTGTTGCAAATTCGTTGGAAGAAGTGGTTAGAGGTGTTTGTTTGGGTTTAAACTGTTAGTAGATAGAGGTATGGGAATTGATTTGGAGGAAGGATGTAATAAAAGTATGTGTTTGCGGGAGAAAGGAATTGGCAAAATGATCAGGGAAAGAGAAGGGCCTCAAAATAACAATTCACTTAGGGTATATTACACAAACAGTAGAAGTCTAAGAAATAAAATTAACGAATTAAATGCTCTTGTCTGCACAGAAAAAATAGATATTATTGCACTTACCGAAACGTGGATGAATGTTGATAATAGAGAACTATTAGCCGAATATCAAATAAATGGATTTAAACTATTTCACACAGATAGATATATTAGACGAGGTGGTGGAGTAGCCATATACGTTAGGGACAATTTGAAATGTAGTCTCAAAGAGGGAATCAAAACTGAGCCACACACAGAAACTATTTGGATAGAATTAAACGAAAAAGCAAATAATATTATAATTGGAGTTATATATAGGCCACCAAATTTAGACAGAATGGAAGCAAAGCATCTATGGGATGAAATATCTAGGGCATCTAGATCTAACAGTATTTATGTCATGGGTGACTTTAATTTGAGTGGAATAAACTGGTTGAACAAAACAGGGAATAGTGAAGCAGAAGATTTTCTAGAATTAATTGACGATTGCTTTCTTACGCAACACATTAAGGAACCAACACGGGAAAATAATATTTTAGATTTAGTGTTAACTAACAGGGAAACACAAATTAATGACATCGAAATAGGGAGTGAGCTAGGGAACAGTGATCACAAAGAAATCAGATTTGGCATAGAATGGAATAGACCTGTAGGAGAAAATTCTGTTAAAGTGCCAGATTTTCGAAAAGCTGATTTTAATAGCCTAAGAAATTTTTTGGGTCAAATTGATTGGAAAGTCTTGGGTATGGGGTGTGGGCCGGTCTTGGAGCGAGACATGAACCCAGCGATAGGTGATGTAAATGGG
The DNA here is from genome assembly GCA_020271785.1 of Procambarus virginalis. Taxonomy (NCBI): domain Eukaryota; kingdom Metazoa; phylum Arthropoda; class Malacostraca; order Decapoda; family Cambaridae; genus Procambarus; species Procambarus virginalis. The sequence continues at coordinate 2,371 of WNGS01166694.1, forward strand.
GATTTCGATGTAGATTCAATTTATAACGTATTTAAGAATATTCTAAACAAAGCACAGGAACGTAGTATACCACACAAATTGAATAGATCGATTACTAATGACCCAAAGTGGATAACAAAGAATTTGAAGAATCTTATAGGTAAAAAGAGAGCTTGGTACAAGAGGATTAAAAATGGGGAGGTCACTTTAGAACAGGAATTCGTACAACTAGTTAGAAATGTTAAAAAAGAGATAAGGAAAGCAAAAAGAAACTATGAAGTTCGTATAGCAGGGCAAGCAAAGACAAATCCTAAAGGGTTTTTTCAGTTATATCGAACTAAGACTAGGGAAAGGATAGGTCCATTAAAAACTGAGACAGGTCAAATAACAGATAGTGATGAAGAGATGAGTAGTATTTTTAATAAATATTTTGTATCTGTATTTACTAAAGAGGAACTTAACAATATGCCTTCAGCCCAACAAGTCTATGTGGGTGGGGACGAGGACAGGTTGACGAGTTTAGCAGTTACCAGGGAGGATGTTCTTAAACAAATAGTAAAACTCAAACCAAACAAATCCCCAGGGCCGGATGAAGTGTTTGCCAGAGTGCTGAAAGAATGCAAAGAGGAGCTTTGTGACCCACTGTCAATCATATTTAATAAATCAATAGAGTCAGGCAGAGTGCCAGAGTTTTGGAAAGTTGCTAATGTGATACCAGTTTTTAAGAAAGGAGATAGATCACTTGCGTCTAACTATCGACCAATTAGCCTAACGTCTATTGTGGGAAAGTTACTCGAATCTATAATAGCAAATAAAATTCGTCTTCATCTTGAAAAACATAAATTAATAATTGAGTCGCAACATGGTTTTATAAATGGCCGTTCATGTTTAACAAATTTGTTATCTTTTTATTCTAGCATAGTTGAGGCAGTTGATAGTGGTAAGGATTGTGATGTTGTGTACCTTGACTTTAGCAAAGCTTTCGATACAGTGCCACATGAAAGACTGATTAAAAAGATAGAGGCTCATGGTATTGGGGGTGCTATATTAAGCTGGATTAGGGCATGGCTATACCAAAGGAAACAGAGAGTTAGTATAAATGGAGTCAAGTCAGAGTGGGAAAATGTTGTAAGTGGAGTGCCTCAAGGCTCTGTCTTGGGACCTCTGTTGTTTATAATATATATAAATGATTTAGATTCAGGTTTGAGTAGCAACATTTGCAAATTTGCCGATGATACGAAAATCGGTAGGGAAATTAATTCGGAGGAGGACTCACTATCACTTCAAGTTGATCTAGATAGGGTTTTGAAATGGTCAAAGGACTGGCAGATGCAGTTTAATGCTGATAAATGTAAAGTTCTGAGGCTAGGTAATGATGATAGAGTTACAAGATACGAGCTAGATGGTGTTGAGATTGCGAAGTCGGATTGCGAAAGGGATCTGGGAGTTATAATTAGTAAGAATTTAAAACAAAAGGATCAATGCATAAATGTTCGTAATAAGGCAAATAGGACACTCGGATTTATTAATCGCAGCGTAAGTAACAAGACACCTGGTGTGGTTCTCAAGCTATATCTTGCTCTGGTTAGGCCCCATTTAGATTATGCAGTTCAGTTTTGGTCGCCATATTATAGAATGGATATAAATTCACTTGAACGTGTCCAGCGTAGGATGACTAAGTTAATTCCCCAAATTAGAAATCTTTCATATGAAGAAAGATTAACAAAGCTTAATTTGCATTCACTGGAAAGGCGAAGAGTTAGGGGTGACATGATAGAGGTTTACAAGTGGATGAATGGACATAACAAAGGGGATATTAATAGGGTATTGAAAGTATCAACACAGGACAGAACGCGAAACAATGGGTATAAATTGGATAAGTTTAGATTTAGGAAAGACTTGGGTAAATACTGGTTCAGTAACAGGGTTGTTGATTTGTGGAACCAATTGCCGCGTAACATTGTGGAGGTGGGGTCCCTCGATTGTTTCAAGCATGGGTTGGACATATATGAGTGGGATTGGGTGGTTATAAATAGGAGCTGCCTCGTATGGGCCAATAGGCCTTCTGCAGTTACCTTTGTTCTTATGTTCTTATTATTTGTTCCTGCAGAATCGAGCTGTTAGCTCTTGAACCCCGCCTTTCTAACCAATCTATTTTCCCTCTATTATGTCTAATACATATATTTCTGACACACGCGCGCACACACACACATCCCCAAAAAGCAGCCCGTAGCAGCTGTTTATTTCCCAGGTACCTATTTACTCCTTGGTGACCAGAAGCATCAGGGTAATAGAAACTCTGCTCGTTTCTTTGTGCTTCAGGCGGGAAGCGAACCAGGGCCCTTAGGACTACTACCCCGGAGGGCTGTCCACTCAGCCGCGAGGACCTCAAATGTACTCACCAAGTTGATGCTGTACTCACCTGGTTGTGCTTGCGGGGGTTGAGCTTTGGTTCTTTAGTCCCGCCTCTCAACCGTTAATCTACTGGTGTTCAGATTCCAGAGCTTCTCGAGCTTTATCATATCTACATTTAAAACTGTGTATAGAGTCTGCCTCCACCTCATCACTCCCTCGTGAATTCCATTCACTAACTACTCTATATTCTGTATTCCACAGCCGTGTAATGCACGATAACAGCGAATAACGCCGATGTGTGCGTGTGTGAGAAAGTCAAGACAAGAGGCACTCACACATGATGTGGCAAACGAGACTGTCCTGATAAATCGGTACGACCATGTTGACGGCCAGGAGCAGGAACCCAACCAGTGAGGTCAACACGTAGCTCAGCTGGAGCCGCCCAGCCAGCGTCTTCACCTGCAGGGGGAGAGGGAAGGTCAGGGGGTGCCAGGGTAAGTTAGATTAGGTTAGGTTACCTAACTGTCAGCAGTCATTAGTGAAGGTAGGTATTAGTGTAATTTCAACTGTAAGCTCTTACTGACACAAGGTGCACCAGGAGACTGGTGTTGGTATATGTTAACCTCCAACCGGTTAACATTGTTACATAGTCTTTCATGCCTTCATATAATAATGATTTGTTTTGAGTCTTACCACTATAGATTCTAGAGCAACACTCGCACATTATTTGTGATCTTAAGTCATTATTAAAACGTTTTGCAAGTGTTTTTTGTGATTCAAAGTTTCAACAAACTGGCAGATCTCTGTAAACCTTTGCTAATGCCGGCACTTAACTAATAGTCCAGACAGTCACACGTCTTTAGCAGTCAGGAGTGAGCAGTTACGTAATCAAGTTTTGTTTCAGAAATGTTAGACGAAGGTGACCAGGTTAATGACGTGGAAGCAGCCAGCACATTAGAGAAGCTAAGAATGTCTTTATGAGGAAGACAGACGTTCATTCAGTAACAAGAGGAATGGGAGAAAGAAATACCACGTGGTGCTGTGGGATTCTATCCTCATTACCAATGTTTTTTAATTTTTGTAAATGCAATTTTTTTTAAATGAAATGGGGGTTGCTTAGCTGCTGTTAATGATGACCGTCCGGTCGTGCTAATCTTGTTGAAGGGTGATAAAGGGTTAGTTAAATTTCGAATTTTGTTTTAGAGTTTCAGGAGGAAGTTTTTTATATACATTTGTAGACTTTTAACTCGAATGATATTTTAACAACTTTTGTAAACGACAGGCTATAGTTAACATTGTTACATGACCTATCAGTGCTTCTACTAAAAGCATTGTTAATAGGTGCACTTTAAACCCGATCTCTGTATCATAAATAATATATACTAGACAAAGTTTATCATGAAAATCAATCATTTTTGTCATTGATTTTTTGAGATGCTGATAATAGCTGATGGCGGTAACATGACGCGCCTTTCTGACGGAGTAGCCTTTGTTGACCTTCTGGGGGAGGAGGTACAAGGTGGTGGCCAGCAGGGCCACGCAGGACAAGGTCAGCAGCACCGCCTTCGCCCATAAATTTTCGCTGTTCACGCCCAAGTCCTTGGACGACCTTACACACATCATCACCTTCAGATGTTGGACTGTAGCGTTTCCGAAGTTTTCAAGGCAGTAATTCTCACGTTTGATAGTTTTATTATTAAGGCGGCAGCCCGCGTCCATATTTACCAGCTGTAGCTCCTGGTTGTCCATCATCTCTCCGTAGTCCTCGGAGGACCTCTTACCCATGTAGTAAACATGGTAGCCGTTTTCAGTTTCACAAGTAGGGAAGGAATAATCAGTCAGCTTTGTTAGATTAGCTGCACTCAGCAGAGGGTCGTGTAGCAGTGAGAATCCCAGACAGTCGGTGACGCAAGTATCATTCTCCATGTACTGGCCGCAGGGACAACACTTGCGTACGTTCCCCACCTCGGTGTAACACACGATAGCAACTGTTACAATGTGGTTGTCCGGGCTGCGATAATCATCTACACAGTACTAAATGGCAGAGGAATTTTTTGCCTTTATGTCTACTTGGGGATATTGAGGCTTGCTCTTCCACCAGCGAATATTAGAGTCACTAACATTGATCAGCTTTTCAACGCAATGGCAATCATTGGTTCTAGCAGGAATACCAAATTTAGGTTCCATTTCTTCCAGCAACTGCAACATATATGGCGAGACATCTTCCCTCGAGGCACTAATGCAGCCAGACTTAGTGAGAAAATAGCCGCGGGGGCAGCATTTGTAAAAGGAGTCAACGGGACATATAGATGCCTCAGCCACCATCGCTGGAGTACCTTCTGCCCATGAATATTCAATACAGTAGAGTGAGCTCGGGTAACACTGCCCAGACTGGCGTTCACACAGTTGGTTCGAGGAGTCGAGAAAGGCTTGGTCGGTGCTGACTCTTCGGGGCTCACCGTGCCTGCAAATGAGCTTCGAGGTGTTCCAGTGGATGGACGTCACTCCTGGGTAATTCCTTGTGAATTCTTTCACTAAATCATTATAGTCACTCACATTGGACGACCTCGGATGACACTGTTTATCAGTAAGGTTGAAGTGTTCGTTGAGGCCGCAACATTTCCTTGTGGAAACCTCAATGGGTCGTAAGGGACAGAAAATTTTGCTAAGAATGCCAGAGGAAATATTCTCAGCACCTAGAGCTTCCATTCCCTCGAGTAGTGATCTTGATCATAATTAAGTTTTGATTTAAGGTCTCTTAGGTAACCAAAAGGTAAGATAGAGTGAGACGTAAAGTCTATTGATTCAAGTGTTTTCTTATCACCAGGGTCATTGCATTGTCCCATTATTAAAAGGGACGATCCTCAGGTCGGTATTCACATTCTTCTCCAGCAGTCTACGCACCAATATTGTGAACGCTGTATTGTCCTCCAGCGTTTCAAGTCTACGAGTTTTAAAGTTAAATAATTCATTGATACCGAAGCACTTTCTCACTGGCGTTTCCTCAGAAATGTCTTCAACACTGGTTGAATTTTCATGTTTTTGTAAGTTCGATTCCAACATTGTTTTTTTACCATCAGACTGCAAGAGAATGTTTTCTTTGTTCACTGGAACATCATCATGGAGTGGGATGCGCCTGTATCTTTTTACTTTTATATTATTAGTACTTTTAGCAGGTACAAATCGTACTGGTTTCTGAGATCTAACATGATCTGTTTCTGAGATCTTTTGATCTAACATAAGCAGAATTACGCCTTAAGATTGTTTGTGTTGGTGTTTCCGATCATGTGATCACTGTTCACTAGTTCTTCATCGTCTTGTACGTGACCTGCCAGAGTCATATTCTTTAACGGGTGTATATTTCTTAAAGTTCTGTTGATGCGAGTGTGCTTCTGATGGGGGTCTGAAGAGACGTTCAGTACACTTGTTCTCATCATAATATCATCCACTGTGTTATTGTTTGTCGCAACTGCCCGCACAACACTGTCTTCACTTACACCCATTATTGGCATGTTCAGTTGGGTGTTGTTCGCGAGTGCTTCATCAGCATCATGATCGTAGCGCCTTGGCTCATCTTGTGTAACGGGTGTCTTGATCTCCGAGTCTTTCACGAATATTACTGTATGATCGTCACCAACATCAGATCTCCCAGCCACTTTGAGGTGATTCAATGCGCCATGCTCCCAATGCTGCATCTTCCTGAGAGACCGGGAGCTCAGAAAATTGCGGCGGCAGTGTTGGTACAGAGTGGGTTGTCATGTCCGTGTGTAGACTCATCAGTGAGTTGCCAGCAGAACTGTGTGTAGTTGGCTGCACCAACCCTCTGTCAGTAGCCAAAACATTATGAACATTGAGACACGTGTGGAAGGCACATGGTGAAGAGCTGTCTGCCCGACACACACCGTCTGCAGAAGAAAATGACAATTAGATTAGCAGTAAAATGAAAGTAACTTGACCACATTGGGTGTCATTGCCCATGTTGAAATTAAATTTATAAAATAAATCCCTAAAACTTTTAATACTTTGCCCATACAAACAAATATATATACACCCCGCTCTCTCACAAGACAGCATACATGACTTAATGTTTATAGTCAATATGTTACTTATCATTTAGTACATGTGTTGTATATTCCCAGTTATAATTTTTTTCAAGGCACTAACTCTTCCTCACATACCAATTTATGTACCATAGTACCCGTCCATCGCCGTAGACACCAGAATAGTCGTGATTGGTTCAATTTTAAGGAAAATTGTAATTTTCAGGTCCTACATGGGTTGTGAAATTTGCCTACTGTAGTCCATGCTCTTAGAATATTACAGATTCACCTACATCCTATTGAAAATTCGTAGTCTTGTTTTGAGAAATATTAGTTGTTCCCAGTAAATTATAGTAAGCACTATAAATTGTTACATTGAATAAGAGTGCTTCACCAATCAATATCATAAACACTAGTTTGTGCAGGCGATGAATCACAATAACGTGGCTAAAGTATGTTGACCAGACCACACACTAGAAGGTGAAGGGATGACGACGTTTCGGTCCGTCCTGGATCATTCTCAAGTCGATTGTGATGAGGAAGATGATTGATTGATAAAGATTAAGCCACCCAGAGTGGCACGGCATGAATAGCCCGTAGTGTTGGCCTTATGAGCCATTAACAGTATCGAGAGATGATACTGGAGATCTGTGGAGGTGCGACGGCACCCTGCTGACGGGAGATGTCTCCCGGACCAAATGACCAATGGTGGTTACTCGGAATTGTAGGATTAGCCACCAAGAGGTGGCACGGCATGAATAGCCCGTAAAGTGGTACAATTTTTTTTTTCTCCGTAATCTTTTCATTATTCTGACGTGATGAGGAAGTAAGACAGGCAATAAATAGGCAAGAGAGAGCGGAGGAGCAAAGTAAGGTGTTGTAGAGGGGGCTAGTAATAATAATAAGAGCTGCAGAAGGCTATTGGCCATACGAGCAGCTCCCTTATACCCACCGAATGAGAAGGAGATATAACCCGAAACGCATTGCGTAACTGCCCGAAACGCATTGCGTAATAGTGGCTTTAGGCATTGTATGTACTAGCTCTATCTATAGCCGATCAGTTATGTAAATCCTTGTATGTTGTCCTTACCTGAATAAAATATATATTTATTTATTTATTTGAATAAGAGAGCAGTTGATAGTGGTAACGATTATGATGTTGTGTACCTTGCTTTAGCAAAGCTTTCGATACAGTGCCACACGAAAGACTGATTAAAAAGAAAAAGATAGAGGCTCATGGTATTGGTGGTGCTATATTAAGCTGGATTAGGGCATGGCTATACCAAAGGAAACAGAGAGTTAGTATAAATGGAGTCAAGTCAGAGTGGGAAAATGTTGTAAGTGGAGTGCCTCAAGGCTCTGTCTTGGGACCTCTGTTGTTTATAATATATATAAATGATTTAGATTCAAGTTTGAGTAGCAACATTTGCAAATTTGCCGATGATGATACGAAAATCGGTAGGGAAATTAATTCGGAGGAGGACTCACTATCACTTCAAGTTGATCTAGATAGGGTTTTGAAATGGTCAAAGGACTGGCAGATGCAGTTTAATGCTGATAAATGTAAAGTTCTGAGGCTAGGTATTGATGATAGAGTTACAAGATACGAGCTAGATGGTATTTAGATTGCGAAGTCGGATTGCGAAAGGGATCTGGGAGTTATAATTAGTAAGAATTTAAAACAAAAGGATCAATGCATAAATGTTCGTAATAAGGCAAATAGGACACTCGGATTTATTAATCGCAGCGTAAGTAACAAGACACCTGGTGTGGTTCTCAAGCTATACCTTGCTCTGGTTAGGCCCCATTTAGATTATGCAGTTCAGTTTTGGTCGCCATATTATAGAATGGATATAAATTCACTTGAACGTGTCCAGCGTAGGATGACTAAGTTAATTCCCAAATTAGAAATCTTTCATATGAAGAAAGATTAACAAAGCTTAATTTGCATTCACTGGAAAGGCGAAGAGTTAGGGGTGACATGATAGAGGTTTACAAGTGGATGAATGGACATAACAAAGGGGATATTAATAGGGTATTGAAAGTATCAACACAGGACAGAACGCGAAACAATGGGTATAAATTGGATAAGTTTAGATTTAGGAAAGACTTGGGTAAATACTGGTTCAGTAACAGGGTTGTTGATTTGTGGAACCAATTGCCGCGTAACATTGTGGAGGTGGGGTCCCTCGATTGTTTCAAGCATGGGTTGGACATGTATATGAGTGGGATTGGGTGGTTAAAAATAGGAGCTGCCTCGTATGGGCCAATAGGCCTTCTGCAGTTGCCTTTGTTCTTATGTTATTCTTATGTTCTTATGTAAGTGGAGTGCCTCAAGGCTCTGTCTTGGGACCTCTGTTGTTTACAATATATATAAATGATTTAGATTCAGGTTTGAGTAGCAACATTTGCAAATTTGCCGATGATGATACGAAAATCGGTAGGGAAATTATTCGGAGGAGGACTCACTATCACTTCAAGTTGATCTAGATAGGGTTTTGAAATGGTCAAAGGACTGGCAGATGCAGTTTAATGCTGATAAATGTAAAGTTCTGAAGCTAGGTAATGATGATAGAGTTACAAGATACGAGCTAGATGGTATTTAGATTGCGAAGTCGGATTGCGAAAGGGATCTGGGAGTTATAATTAGTAAGAATTTAAAACAAAAGGATCAATGCATAAATGTTCGTAATAAGGCAAATCGGACACTCGGATTTATTAATCGCAGCGTAAGTAACAAGACACCTGGTGTGGTTCTCAAGCTATATATTGTTCTGGTTAGGCCCCATTTAGATTATGCAGTTCAGTTTTGGTCGCCATATTATAGAATGGATATAGTTTCACTTGAACGTGTCCAGCGTAGGATGACTAAGTTAATTCCCAAATTAGAAATCTTTCATATGAAGAAAGATTAACAAAGCTTAATTTGCATTCACTGGAAAGGCGAAGAGTTAGGGGTGACATGATAGAGGTTTACAAGTGGATGAATGGACATAACAAAGGGGATATTAATAGGGTATTGAAAGTATCAACACAGGACAGAACGCGAAACAATGGGTATAAATTGGATAAGTTTAGATTTAGGAAAGACTTGGGTAAATACTGGTTCAGTAACAGGGTTGTTGATTTGTGGAACCAATTGCCGCGTAACATTGTGGAGGTGGGGTCCCTCGATTGTTTCAAGCATGGGTTGGACATGTATATGAGTGGGATTGATTGGGTGGTTATAAATAGGAGCTGCCTCGTATGGGCCAATAGGCCTTCTGCAGTTGCCTTTGTTCTTATGTTCTTATCCCACTCATATACATGTCCAACCCGCGCTTGAAACAATCGAGGGACCCCACCTCCACCACGTTACGCGTTAATTGGTTCCACAAATCAACAACCCTGTTACTGAACCAGTATTTACCCAATTACCCAATTACTGAGGTAGTTAAATAGTAATTAAATGAGTTATGAAGAGCAATAGGAATTAACACCAGCCTTAGGCAAAAATGAATTCATATGCACATTAAATAAAATGTATAAATACCTTAAAACTGCCATATCAGCGTTAAAAACGTTCAGTCCATTCATGACTTTTCTTTCCCGGGTGTTCTCAATTTGATGCATGAAGCCACAATGTTTTTTGCATTGTTTTCTGCTCATAGAACTGAGAACAGGAGATGCTTTTTTCCCTACAAGGCTATAAACATACAAAACCGCTTAAACGCCGAAGCCGTAAATAGAAAGACTGTTGAATTTCAAAATCAAACGGGAAAAGATTGTCAAGGTAAATCGGGAGACCTCTGACAAGCCGCTGGCACCTGTCATCGTTAAGACCATCATGTAAATCAGGAATATATATGCTCCAATTCGTCACGAAAAACAATTATGTATTTCAGATAGCATTTAAAATGTTAACAGTAAGAAAACTTTAAAGATTCCTTATAATGTTAAGGAATACTTAACAATAAGCATTAATTAACATTATAATACAGCCGTAAATGAAAAGACTGTTGAATTTAAAAATCAAACTGGAAAAGATAAGGGATCAAGATCAAACTGGAATGTCAAGGCAAATCAGGGACCGCTGACAAGCCGCTAGCTTATTTTTATCGTCAAGCCCATCATGTAAATCAGGGAACGATATGTTCCAAATCTTCACGAAAAAGAATTATGATATATATAAAATATATATAATTTATTTAAAATATTAACTGTAAAGAAAACCTAAAATATTCCTTATAATCTTAAGGATTGCTTAACAATAAGCATTCCATAACATTATAATTAAAATATTGCTTTATCGACAAAGAAAAACGAAAATGAGGTAATTAAACAGTAATTAAATGAGATAAGAAGAGGCACTGGCATTAACTCCGGCCTTAGGTAAGTATGAGTTGATATGCGCATTAAATATAATATATATATACCTTATTACTTCCATATCAGTGTTGAAATCGTGCAGTTTATTTCACGACTCTTCTCTTTCCCTGGTATTCTCAATCTGATGAAAATAATGGTGATATCCCAGACTATATACAGACTAAATGAGCTGTACAAAGGTCATACGGATATGGTCATAAGTTACTCTTTCTCTTAACAATACATTCTTTATAGAATTTCAAAACACAAACTAGTGTGTTGACCAGACCACACACTAGAAAGTGAAGGGACGACGCCGTTTCGGTCCGTCCTGGACCATTCTCAAGTCGATTGTGATGAGGAAGTAGAGACAGGCAATAAATAGGCAAGAGAGAGCTGTGGGCGGTAGCCTACCCCTTCTATTTTCTTTCTTTCTCTCTTCTACGCTCCCTTGCTATCCTCT
>WNGS01166694.1:14554-36206 GCA_020271785.1 Procambarus virginalis
AATATTTCCTCTGGCATTCTTAGCAAAATTTTCTGTCCCTTACGACCCATTGAGGTTTCCACAAGGAAATGTTGCGGCCTCAACGAACACTTCAACCTTACTGATAAACAGTGTCATCCGAGGTCGCCAATGTGAGTGACTATAATGATTTAGTGAAAGAATTCACAAGGAATTACCCAGGAGTGACGTCCATCCACGGAACACCTCGAAGCTCATTTGCAGGCACGGTGAGCCCCGAAGAGTCAGCACCGACCAAGCCTTCTCGACTCCTCGAACCAACTGTGTGAACGCCAGTCTGGGCAGTGTTACCGAGCTCACTCTACTGTATTGAATATTCATGGGCAGAAGGTACTCCAGCGATGGTGGCTGAGGCATCTATATGTCCCGTTGACTCCTTTTACAAATGCTGCCCCGCGGCTATTTCTCACTAAGTCTGGCTGCATTAGTGCCTCGAGGGAAGATGTCTCGCCATATATGTTGCAGTTGCTGGAGAAATGGAACCTAAAATTGGTATTCCTGCTAGAACCAATGATTGCCATTGCGTTGAAAAGCTGATCAATGTTAGTGACTCAATATTCGCTGGTGGAAGAGCAAGCCTCAATATCCCCAAGTAGACATAAAGGCAAAAAATTCTCTGCCATTTAGTACTGTGTAGATGATTATCGCAGCCCGGACAACCACATTGTAACAGTTGCTATCGTGTGTTACACCGAGGTGGGGAACGTACGCAAGTGTTGTCCCTGCGGCCAGTACATGGAGAATGATACTTGCGTCACCGACTGTCTGGGATTCTCACTGCTACACGACCCTCTGCTGAGTGCAGCTAATCTAACCAAAGCTGACTGATTATTCCTTCCCTACTTGTGAAACTGAAAACGGCTACCATGTTTACTACATGGGTAAGAGGTCCTCCGAGGACTACGGAGAGATGATGGACAACCAGGAGCTAAGCTGGTAAATATGGACGCGGGCTGCCGCCTTAATAATAAAACTATCAACGTGAGAATTACTGCCTTGAAAACTTCGGAACGCTACAGTCCAACATCTGAAGGTGATGATGTGTGTAAGGTCGTCCAAGGACTTGGGCGTGAACAGCGAAAATTTATGGGCGAAGGCGGTGCTGCTGACCTTGTCCTGCGTGGCCCTGCTGGCACACCTTGTACCTCCTCCCCCAGAAGGTCAACAAAGGCACTCCGTCAGAAAGGCGCGTCATGTTACCGCCATCAGCTATTATCAGCATCTCAAAAAATCAATGACAAAAATGATGATTTCATGATAAACTTTGTCTAGTATATATTATTTATGATACAGAGATCGGGTTTAAAGTGCACCTATTAACAATGCTTTTAGTAGAAGCACTGATAGGTCATGTAACAATGTTAACTATAGCCTGTGTTTACAAAAGTTGTTAAAATATCATTCGAGTTAAAAGTCTACAAATGTATATAAAAAACTTCCTCCTGAAACTCTAAAACAAAATTCGAAATTTAACTAACCCTTTATCACCCTTCAATAAGATTAGCACGACCGGACGGTCATCATTAACAGCAGCTAAGCAACCCCCATTTCATTTAAAAAAAATTGCATTTACAAAAATTAAAAAACATTGGTAATGAGGATAGAATCCCACAGCACCACGTGGTATTTCTTTCTCCCATTCCTCTTGTTACTGAATGAACGTCTGTCTTCCTCATAAAGACATTCTTAGCTTCTCTAATGTGCTGATTGCTTCCACGTCATTAACCTGGTCACCTTCGTCTAACATTTCTGAAACAAAACTTGATTACGTAACTGCTCACTCCTGACTGCTAAAGACGTGTGACTGTCTGGACTATTAGTTAAGTGCCGGCATTAGCAAAGGTTTACAGAGATCTGCCAGTTTGTTGAAACTTTGAATCACAAAAAACACTTGCAAAACGTTTTAATAATGACTTAAGATCACAAATAATGTGCGAGTGTTGCTCTAGAATCTATAGTGGTAAGACTCAAAACAAATCATTATTATATGAAGGCATGAAAGACTATGTAACAATGTTAACCGGTTGGAGGTTAACATATACCAACACCAGTCTCCTGGTGCACCTTGTGTCAGTAAGAGCTTACAGTTGAAATTACACTAATACCTACACCAGATCCCTTCACTAATGACTGCTGACAGTTAGGTAACCTAACCTAATCTAACTTACCCTGGCACCCCCTGACCTTCCCTCTCCCCCTGCAGGTGAAGACGCTGGCTGGGCGGCTCCAGCTGAGCTACGTGTTGACCTCACTGGTTGGGTTCCTGCTCCTGGCCGTCAACATGGTCGTACCGATTTATCAGGACAGTCTCGTTTGCCACATCATGTGTGAGTGCCTCTTGTCTTGACTTTCTCACACACGCACACATCGGCGTTATTCGCTGTTATCGTGCATTACACGGCTGTGGAATACAGAATATAGAGTAGTTAGTGAATGGAATTCACGAGGAAGTGATGAGGTGGAGGCAGACTCTATACACAGTTTTAAATGTAGATATGATAGAGCTCGAGAAGCTCTGGAATCTGAACACCAGTAGATTAACGGTTGAGAGGCGGGACTAAAGAACCAAAGCTCAACCCCCGCAAGCACAACCAGGTGAGTACAGCATCAACTTGGTGAGTACATTTGAGGTCCTCGCGGCTGAGTGGACAGCCCTCCGGGGTAGTAGTCCTAAGGGCCCTGGTTCGCTTCCCGCCTGAAGCACAAAGAAACGAGCAGAGTTTCTATTACCCTGATGCTTCTGGTCACCAAGGAGTAAATAGGTACCTGGGAAATAAACAGCTGCTACGGGCTGCTTTTGGGGATGTGTGTGTGTGCGCGCGTGTGTCAGAAATATATGTATTAGACATAATAGAGGGAAAATAGATTGGTTAGAAAGGCGGGGTTCAAGAGCTAACAGCTCGATTCTGCAGGAACAAATAATAAGAACATAAGAACAAAGGTAACTGCAGAAGGCCTATTGGCCCATACGAGGCAGCTCCTATTTATAACCACCCAATCCCACTCATATATATGTCCAACCCATGCTTGAAACAATCGAGGGACCCCACCTCCACAATGTTACGCGGCAATTGGTTCCACAAATCAACAACCCTGTTACTGAACCAGTATTTACCCAAGTCTTTCCTAAATCTAAACTTATCCAATTTATACCCATTGTTTCGCGTTCTGTCCTGTGTTGATACTTTCAATACCCTATTAATATCCCCTTTGTTATGTCCATTCATCCACTTGTAAACCTCTATCATGTCACCCCTAACTCTTCGCCTTTCCAGTGAATGCAAATTAAGCTTTGTTAATCTTTCTTCATATGAAAGATTTCTAATTTGGGGAATTAACTTAGTCATCCTACGCTGGACACGTTCAAGTGAATTTATATCCATTCTATAATATGGCGACCAAAACTGAACTGCATAATCTAAATGGGGCCTAACCAGAGCAAGATATAGCTTGAGAACCACACCAGGTGTCTTGTTACTTACGCTGCGATTAATAAATCCGAGTGTCCTATTTGCCTTATTACGAACATTTATGCATTGATCCTTTTGTTTTAAATTCTTACTAATTATAACTCCCAGATCCCTTTCGCAATCCGACTTCGCAATCTCAACACCATCTAGCTCGTATCTTGTAACTCTATCATCATTACCTAGCCTCAGAACTTTACATTTATCAGCATTAAACTGCATCTGCCAGTCCTTTGACCATTTCAAAACCCTATCTAGATCAACTTGAAGTGATAGTGAGTCCTCCTCCGAATTAATTTCCCTACCGATTTTCGTATCATCGGCAAATTTGCAAATGTTGCTACTCAAACCTGAATCTAAATCATTTATATATATTATAAACAACAGAGGTCCCAAGACAGAGCCTTGAGGCACTCCACTTACAACATTTTCCCACTCTGACTTGACTCCATTTATACTAACTCTCTGTTTCCTTTGGTATAGCCATGCCCTAATCCAGCTTAATATAGCACCCCCAATACCATGAGCCTCTATCTTTTTAATCAGTCTTTCATGTGGCACTGTATCGAAAGCTTTGCTAAAGTCAAGGTACACAACATCACAATCCTTACCACTATCAACTGCCTCAACTATGCTAGAATAAAAAGATAACAAATTTGTTAAACATGAACGGCCATTTATAAAACCATGTTGCGACTCAATTATTAATTTATGTTTTTCAAGATGAAGACGAATTTTATTTGCTATTATAGATTCGAGTAACTTTCCCACAATAGACGTTAGGCTAATTGGTCGATAGTTAGACGCAAGTGATCTATCTCCTTTCTTAAAAACTGGTATCACATTAGCAACTTTCCAAAACTCTGGCACTCTGCCTGACTCTATTGATTTATTAAATATGATTGACAGTGGGTCACAAAGCTCCTCTTTGCATTCTTTCAGCACTCTGGCAAACACTTCATCCGGCCCTGGGGATTTGTTTGGTTTGAGTTTTACTATTTGTTTAAGAACATCCTCCCTGGTAACTGCTAAACTCGTCAACCTGTCCTCGTCCCCACCCACATAGACTTGTTGGGCTGAAGGCATATTGTTAAGTTCCTCTTTAGTAAATACAGATACAAAATATTTATTAAAAATACTACTCATCTCTTCATCACTATCTGTTATTTGACCTGTCTCAGTTTTTAATGGACCTATCCTTTCCCTAGTCTTAGTTCGATATAACTGAAAAAACCCTTTAGGATTTGTCTTTGCTTGCCCTGCTATACGAACTTCATAGTTTCTTTTTGCTTTCCTTATCTCTTTTTTAACATTTCTAACTAGTTGTACGAATTCCTGTTCTAAAGTGACCTCCCCATTTTTAATCCTCTTGTACCAAGCTCTTTTTTACCTATAAGATTCTTCAAATTCTTTGTTATCCACTTTGGGTCATTAGTAATCGATCTATTCAATTTGTGTGGTATACTACGTTCCTGTGCTTTGTTTAGAATATTCTTAAATACGTTATAAATTGAATCTACATCGAAATCCCCATTTACATCACCTATCGCTGGGTTCATGTCTCGCTCCAAGACCGGCCCACACCCCATACCCAAGACTTTCCAATCAATTTGACCCAAAAAATTTCTTAGGCTATTAAAATCAGCTTTTCGAAAATCTGGCACTTTAACAGAATTTTCTCCTACAGGTCTATTCCATTCTATGCCAAATCTGATTTCTTTGTGATCACTGTTCCCTAGCTCACTTCCTATTTCGATGTCATTAATTTGTGTTTCCCTGTTAGTTAGCACTAAATCTAAAATATTATTTTCCCGTGTTGCTTCCTTAATGTGTTGCGTAAGAAAGCAATCGTCAATTAATTCTAGAAAATCTTCTGCTTCACTATTCCCTGTTTTGTTCAACCAGTTTATTCCACTCAAATTAAAGTCACCCATGACATAAATACTGTTAGATCTAGATGCCCTAGATATTTCATCCCATAGATGCTTTGCTTCCATTCTGTCTAAATTTGGTGGCCTATATATAACTCCAATTATAATATTATTTGCTTTTTCGTTTAATTCTATCCAAATAGTTTCTGTGTGTGGCTCAGTTTTGATTCCCTCTTTGAGACTACATTTCAAATTGTCCCTAACGTATATGGCTACTCCACCACCTCGTCTAATATATCTATCTGTGTGAAATAGTTTAAATCCATTTATTTGATATTCGGCTAATAGTTCTCTATTATCAACATTCATCCACGTTTCGGTAAGTCCAATAATATCTATTTTTTCTGTGCAGACAAGAGCATTTAATTCGTTAATTTTATTTCTTAGACTTCTACTGTTTGTGTAATATACCCTAAGTGAATTGTTATTTTGAGTCCCTTCTCTTTCCCTGATCATTTTGCCAATTCCTTTCTCCCACAAACGCATACTTTTATTACATCCTTCCTCCAAATCAATTCCCATACCTCTATCTACTAACAGTTTAAACCCAAACAAACACCTCTAACCACTTCTTCCAACGAATTTGCAACAGCAACAACCCCAGCTCTCGATAGATGCACCCCATCCCGAGCATACATTTCATTTCTTCCATAGAAGTGTTCCCAGTTGTCTATATAAGATATTGCATTAGATTTGCAATATCTTTCCAGCCTGCAATTGACACCAAGTGCCCTCGACATCCATTCATTTCCCACTCCCTTTCTTGGAAGAATGCCACATATGATCGGGATTCCTCCCTTGCTCCTAACTAATTCTATTGCTGTCTTGAATTTCAGTATTAGTTCCTCACTTCTAACCCTCCCAACATCATTACCCCCTACACTAATACAAATAATGGGTTTGCTCCCATTTCCCGTCATAATATCTTTCATGTTTCCAACAATATCACCAATTCCAGCTCCCGGATAGCAAACTCTTAATCTGTTCCCCCTATCTCTGGCACAAAACGTTCTGTCTAAATACCTCACCTGGGAATCTCCCACAACCAAAACTCGCCTCGGTATCTCCTTAACTTTCTGAGCGCCCTGAGGGGCCCGCGCTTCGCCGCTCCTTGCTGATTTCTTTTCGGAGTTAACCGCTGGCTCACCACAGCACTCGTCCTCCAACACGGCAAATGAATTTGCCGTCTTTAGGGCGTCTGTAGGCGGCCTTGTCAAGGTCTTCTTAAGACCCCTGTCCCCAACGACTCTCCACGACGAGGTCTTGTTTATCTTGGTCTTCCGCCTCCCCCCGACGCTTCAGCTGTCGCACCTCCTCTCGTAAGGAATCCACCTCTGCTCTCAGAGCCCCAACCAAGTTCACATAAATTCACATAAAGTAAATACACACACACACACACAGTTGTATTTGGTTTCAAGGGTATTTTAAGTTAATAACCGGCTTTCCAGCCCACTTGTACCTCGACAGTAAACGTTTAGAACGTAATCATTAACGTGAGCACATTATTCATGGAGAGAGAGAGACAACTCTTGCTGCGAATTAACGACAAATAAATTTTGACATAGATCGTGGGAAAGTCACTGTAAGTGATACTTGCAGATTCTGTAAAGCATCTATTATAGTTAAGGTTGATAGGAGACTCCCGACACGAGTTTACAAATGGTCGTTCCTGCCACACCAATTTACTATTTTATTCAAGCGTAAAGGATGCCGTTGACATTATTTTCCAGTTTCCGTGGTATAGTGGTAAGACACTCGCCTGGCGTTCCGAGAGCGCTTTGTCATAGGTTCGTATCCTGGCCGGGGTGGATTTACTGGGCGCAAATCCTTAACTGTAGCTAACTCAACAGTAAAATGTGTACTTGGTTGTAAAAACGATTCTTCGCGGCGGGGATCGTATTCCAGGGACCTGCCCGAAACGCTACGCGTACTAGTGGATGTACAAGAATGTAACAACTCTTGTATATATATACAAAAAATAGTAAATGTAATGCACATCTGGATCTCAGAAATTACTTCAACACAGTTCCACTCTAAGGCTACTGAGGAAGGTCGAAGCACATGGTATCGGAGGAAGTATTCATGTTAGATCAGGTCATGGTTCAAAGACAGAAAACAGCGGGTCAGGTTAATGAAAGAAAACAGACTGGAGGGTTGTCACCAGTGGTGTGACGCAGAGCTCTGTACTGGGCCCATTGTCACTAGTGGTGTGACGCAGAGCTCTGTACTTGTCACTAGTGGTGTGACGCAGAGCTCTGTACTGGGCCCATTGTCACTAGTGGTGTGACGCAGAGCTCTGTACTGGGCCCACTGTCACCAGTGGTGTGACGCAGAGCTCTGTACTGGGCCCACTGTCACTAGTAGTGTGACGCAGAGCTCTGTACTGGGCCCACTGTCACCAGTGGTGTGACGCAGAGCTCTGTACTGGGCCTACTGTCACTAGTAGTGTGACGCAGAGCTCTGTACTAGGCCCACTGTCACTAGTGGTGTGACGCAGAGCTCTGTACTGGGCCCACTGTCACCAGTGGTGTGACGCAGAGCTCTGTACTGGGCCCATTGTCACTAGTGGTGTGACGCAGAGCTCTGTACTGGGCCCACTGTCACCAGTGGTGTGACGCAGAGCTCTGTACTGGGCCCACTGTCACTAGTAGTGTGACGCAGAGCTCTGTACTGGGCCCACTGTCACCAGTGGTGTGACGCAGAGCTCTGTACTGGGCCTACTGTCACTAGTAGTGTGACGCAGAGCTCTGTACTGGGCCCACTGTCACTAGTGGTGTAACGCAGAGCTCTGTACTCGGCCCACTGTCACTAGTGGTGTGACGCAGAGCTCTGTACTGGACCCATTGTCACTAGTGGTGTGACGCAGAGCTCTGTACTGGGGCCCACTGTCACTAGTGGTGTGACGCAGAGCTCTGTACTGGGCCCACTGTCCCTAGTGGTGTGACGCAGTGCTCTGTACTGGGGCCCATTGCCACTAGTGGTGTGACGCAGAGCTCTGTACTGGGGCCCATTGTCACTAGTGGTGTGACGCAGAGCTCTGTACTGGGCCCTCTGTCACAAGTTGTGTGACGCAGAGCTCTGTACTGGGCCCATTGTCACTAGTGGTGTGACGCAGAGCTCTGTACTGGGCCCATTGTCACTAGTAGTGTGACGCAGAGCTGTGTACTGGGGCCCACTGTCACTAGTGGTGTGACGCAGAGCTGTGTACTGGGGCCCACTGTCACTAGTGGTGTGACGCAGAGCTGTGTACTGGGGCCCACTGTCACTAGTGGTGTGACGCAGAGCTGTGTACTGGGGCCCACTGTCACTAGTGGTGTGACGCAGAGCTGTGTACTAGGCCCACTGTCACTAGTAGTGTGACGCAGAGCTGTGTACTGAGGCCCACTGTCACTAGTAGTGTGACGCAGAGCTGTGTACTGGGGCCCACTGTCACTAGTGGCGTGACGCAGAGCTGTGTACTGGGGCACACTGTCACTAGTGGTGTGACGCAGAGCTCTGTACTGGGCCCACTGTCACCAGTGGTGTGACGCACAGCTCTGTACTGGGGCACACTGTCACTAGTGGTGTCACTCAGAGAGCTCTGTACTGGGCCCCACTGCTTCCATAATATACACCAGCGACTTGGATGACTAGTAGTGGCAACAGGTATGTGGACGACAAAAAGATAGATCATGTAGCGAAGACAAAAAAAAAAGAAAAAAACTAATAAACCAACATGAACGCCAATACTGGGCGGAGAAAAGACAAGTGCAGTTAAATTTTGTATTTTATTTATATATACTAGAGTTCTTACAATCTTGTACAGCTACTAGCACAAACAGCGTTTCGGTCAAAACCTTAATCTTAATTTTCTTCAGAAAACAATCCGCCAAATTGTTTAACCAGGTATCCATTCACTCCTGGGTGAACAGAGGTTGCAGTTAAGGATTGGCGCCCAGTCAATCCTCCCCGGCCAGAATATGAACCCAGGCCAAAGCGCTCGCGAAGCACCGGGCGAGTACTTTACCACTGCGCCAAGCAGATTGCCCCTGCCCCTGATTGATAAATTTTTAAATTTATCAAATAACATTGATAAATGGAAATTCCGTAACCCAGGTAAAGGGAGTTACGATATATACCTCATCAATAATACTGTCATGAGTTGATCAAATTGTGAGAGACTTGGAAGTCATAGTTAACAGCAACATGAGGCAGAGACACAAATGCATCTATGCGGGAAAGACCCCAACAGTGTGCTGAAATCTATATCAATAAAAATGGAAATGTTCGTTTGTTCATAATCGCTAATCTCAGAAAGTTCTCCAACGATTGTTTTGAAATTTTCACACAACGTTCCATTCGCATCTGAGCAGGTTTTTATATACATACTATATAGATGTCACGTCTGTGACGGTAATAAAACATGCTTTTTCTGAAAAACTGTTTTTCAAGTGTTTTTTATGTGAGGGAAATCTTCGAATTCTCTTTACCATTGTTTTGAATTTTTGAAACAACGTTGCATTCGAATAGGCGCGTCTTTTTATATACCTACTATATACATGCCTCACCTGTGACAGGAAAAAACTTTTTTTTTTTAAACAGACCATCTGTTGAATGTAAGAGCAACACACGCTGTAATCTCCGAAAGTTCTTCACTGATTGCTTTGAGATTTTGACACAACGTTCCATTCGAATAGGCACGTCTTTTTATATACGTACTATATAGATGCCACCCCTGTGGCTGGTAAAAACATGCGTTTTTGAAAAACAGCGCTATCTGTTGTACATAAGACCAACACACGCTATACGTAATATGTTACAACTTGTGTAAAGGAGGAAATGTATATGTTTATCTCTCAGAATGTTCGGTAATACGTTTAATGTTTGTGATGTGTATCTATGTATGTATTAACACGTTGTACTGAACGGGGTGAGAATAGCTTGAGCTACCTCATCCCTTTGTGTGTATTTTACCTCAATAAACTTATTTCAATTTAAATTTCAATACGTTACAAGACCATTTCGATGTTTGCGATTTCATTGATAAATGGAATTTTCATAAATTTCGATTTACTTTAACTTTGATTTAATTATTTTGTGTGACATTGCGTTGGAATTGAGCTGTGTTGTTAACAATACCGTTCATTTCGTGAGTATAGTTTATTTTTTTTATGTTTTCATTATTTTTCATTTCGTTTTTGAACTGTTTTTCTTATATTTCAATGATGAGAACATCTGGGGCCAGATTCATGAAGCAATTACGCAAGTACTTAAGAACGTGTATATCGTTCCTCAATCTTTGATGGCTTTGGTTAAATTTATTAAACAGTTTACAAGCATGAAAACTTGCCAATCAACTGTTGTTATTGTTATAAACAGCCTCCTGATGCTTCGGAGCCCATTAACTGTTTAATAATTGTAAACAAAGCTGCCAAAAATTGAGAAAAGATGTACAGGTTCGTAAGTGTTTGCGTAACTTCTTCGTGAATCTAAGCTTGGAGTAGCTTCCTTAGTGTGTTTTCTGGTATGTCCAGAGGAGTACAAGCGGGATCACGATACATCTTATCAGATACACTCAGATAGAGACAGATACACTCTATCTGCTATCATCCCAATTGTTTCATACACAGGTACGTTGGTAAACAGTGTCTCTACATCCAACGAGGCTCTTATCCCCATGGCCCGTGCTCCCCGCAGTAGGTCAACAAATTCCTTTGGAAACTTCAGGCTGAAAGCACAAAGTACATAAGGAGTCAGCAAGCAGTTGAGTCGCTTAGCCAGTCTGTATGTGGTTGTGGGTATCTGGCTGATGATTGGCTGAAATGGGTTTCCAGGCCTATGGGTCTTGACATTCCCATACACATAACCAGGTTTGTGTTCCCCAATAACCTTTGGCAGGTGGAGTTCGGATTTCTTGGCGTTCACAGTTTCAATCAATCTGTTTACCTTCGTTTTCAATTCGGCTGTAGTGTACTTCGTTATCCCTTGGAATTTAGTTTGGTCGGAGAATATGAAGTTCATGTTTGTCAGATATTCGTCTTTTTTTTTAAGAATAACATATATTAGCGACTTTTCATCTCTCCTGGTCCACTTGTCCAAGCGTCTATACTGCTCTACCGGCCAACCACTTGGGCTGGACGGTAGAGCGACGGTCTCGCTTCAAGCAGGTCGGCGTTCAATTCCCGACCGTCTAAGTGGTTGGGCACCACTCCTTCCCTTCCATGCCTCATTCTAAAATCCTTATCCTGACCCCCTTCCCAGTGCAATATAGTCGTAATGACTTGGCGCTTTCCCCCCTGATAGTTCCCTTCCTGTCGACTATCTCCTTATTCTCACGAAGGCTCTTAGCTGCCGCTTTGAGCTTAGGGAACAGTATGGTGCTTCTGTAGTTACCTCTAGTCTTTCCTCCTTCTGCAATAAGTTCCGCTTGCAAGGTGTCTTTAGTGGTAACCTTCTTTTGCGTC
Organism: Procambarus virginalis; assembly: GCA_020271785.1. Lineage (NCBI taxonomy): Eukaryota > Metazoa > Arthropoda > Malacostraca > Decapoda > Cambaridae > Procambarus > Procambarus virginalis. The sequence goes on from WNGS01166694.1 coordinate 26,414, forward strand.
TCGAAGTCGAATATGTTATCCAATAGGATCTCCAACTCCACTTGATTCCAGCAAGTTTTAAGAAGCCATCTCTGGCTTCGCAATAGGTCCTCCAAGTAATGCTGTCAGTTTCTTGATGATCCTGGTTTCGGTGATGTGGCGATGTCGATCTGTAAGTATGTCGAGGTGTTGGTCGATTTGAGTACGGAAGTCTTCGTTGGTGTTGGTGTTTCTCCCTTGGTCTGTAGATCAATGGAGAAACACCAATTGGTGCTTCAAATGCGAATGAAAACTCCACACCCCAAAAGTGACTTTCACCAGAAGTGAAATGAGGTGATTTGTTGAAGAGCTATGCCCAAGATTACCATCAAAGTGCCATCGGGGTGTTGGTTCAAATAGCCTCGGCTATCACCACTTTTTGTACTGTCACTGATGGTCGAGTGGTTTAAGGCACCGTGTTCACCAGTTGCAATATGCTCAAGTTAGTTAGTTTAGTTCATTTATTATGCACCCCATACCCATCTTGTGGGCGGTAGTGGAAAGGGTTACAGAGGTACATAATGGGCTCAGGGACTGAACCCCACAATTCATTTAGCTAAGCAAGTTACAATCTTGATGAGCTAGTTACAAAATTCAATATAAGTCGTCACATCAACAATGGGTTCGAGATCGACCTCAAGTACAGGTTCTAAATTAAGCAACTGACATGTGAAGAGCTAGTGTCAAAATTTATATGTTTGTCCTGCACACCGCCCCCCATCCAGTGGGCAGCGGTGGATAGGTTACAATCACTCAGTTACTACCTACAGTTAGCAAACTGGGGATATTTGGCTAAAATTTCTGGTAGCAGATCATTTTGAATGAAATATTTACACATCGCTGGAACATTGGTTATAGAATTGTCTCTAAATTCACGTATCTTTTCGCACTCCATCACATAGTGACGGAGGGTGTGCGAATAATTTTGTTGACACAGTTTACATTTGGTCAGGTCTACATCAGCAGCTAATGAGAATTCCCAGAGATACTTGTAACCGAGTCTAAGCCGAGCAGTAGTAACATCTAGAAGTCTGCTGATTTTATTGGATGATCCATAGATGTGTGGCTCCTCTTGCATGATAGTATGATGATAGATGGAATTACTGGTGTCAATTTCACTTTGCCTCAGATCTACAAGATCTTGTTGAAGTTCTCGGTGCACTGCTGCTCTCAGATTGCTCATTGACAATCCAAGGTTACACTCAACGGCTCCTTTAAAGGCAGATTCTTTGGCTAACTTATCTGCTCTATCATGCATTCGGAGGCCAACATGAGATGGAGACCACATGAGATCGACTCTGTTACCATCCTTAATAATTTTGTTGTAATTGTGTCTAGCTTCGGAATATGCTCATGGCTGTCCGATTTCGGTTTTGGGCCGGTTTCATAGATTTTGATATATTTTCTTTTTATTTAATTATTTTGTGTGAATTGCGTTGGAATTGAGCTGTGTTATTTACGATACCGTTCATTTCGTGGGTATAATTTATTTTTTATTTTTTCATATTTTTATTTCATTTTTTAAATATTTTTCTTATATTCCAGTGATGGGAACATCAGATCACTTGATGTTCCCAATTGTCTGATAGGAACATCAAACCATTTGTGAACGTATCGGCCGAGGGAGTGTGGAATTATGGGGGATAACAAGGGGAGAAGGGAGGGGGGTAATGGTGGGGAAAGACGAGAGGACGGGGGAGTTTGGGATGGAGGGGACGAGGGGATGGGGGAATGGAGAATGGTGGGGAGGACAAAGGGACAGGGCAGTGGGGCATGGTGGGAAGGAAGAGGGGATGGTAGAATGGGGAATGGTGGGGAGGACGAGGGGACGGTGGAGTGGGGAATGGTTGTGTAACACGGGAGAGGGGTTCTCTCTTCTACTACCCCCCTTTGGTCTCTTTGTACCCGTATTCTTTACTTTAGTTCATTACCAAGGGACCCCAAGACTTTTACTCTAGTCAACCCCATGCCACGTGGTCTCAAGACGAATGACCGTCTTGAGACTCTACACGCGTATGACGTGAAATAGACTTCTAGCAAAGCTCTAGGATCGCCTTTCCGCTGCCACCACCAGATCAGTAACACGGATGAGCAATGATCGAGATCTGGATCGATCACGCTAAGCAATCAACCTTAGGGCTTGATTCCCCACTAGTAATAAATACCCATTGGATCTTACGTGGGGAGTTAATTAAAATCAACAGGGATGATAATCCTGATTGGATGTTAGAATCGCCGTCCAATTCAGCTCGGCCACGTGGGGACCACGTGACAAGGACAAGTTCACAAAAAAATACAAAAGAAAATTGGAAATAATAAAAATGCACATTAAGCTAATTAATTTATTCAAAACTAAGCAAAATCTAAATAATTGGCACTCCCTAACTGAAATATGCCTGACTATAAATTTAACGGCAATGAATGGACTATTCCCTACAATTACTCGTAAAGCAACTCTACCTTCTATGTTGACCCGCTTGGGTAGAGTGCTGGTCTTATGGGAGGTGAGATGGTGACCTCCCCCAGTTGATCCGGATACCACACTGATCTCTCTCCCTGCTCCTCTACCCAGACGCCTAGATCTGTATTCTTCCGCTAGTATCTAAGTTACTTTGCCAGGCTTAAGTTATAACAATTAACCGCTGTTGTACTGAATTATCCAGATTGATTGAATTATTGTACTGAAGTTAAATTACACAAACATCTTAAGGAAGAGCTATTCCCAATTACAAAATAGCTATTTGACCTTTGAGAAAAATAGAGGACATGGCAACTGGTGACCTATGACCGCTCTAGGTCACTCCGCAATAAAGTAGTCCTGATCTGTGACGTCACTGAAGGTGACTTAAAACTCATTCTCCAAATAATTAATACTCTTGATTTATAAACAGTAATACTATACAATACAATTTGAATGCAAAATGACTGAAGGTTAATTTCTCTAAATAAGTGAATACTATAGGATGATTCATTATACGTAACCTTGAGAACCCAGGCGATTATTTTCACCGCGAATTCTCGGGGGGATGCTCCCGGGGTCACCACGCGGGTCCAGCTTCCCATTCTCCCTTGTGTAGATAACCATTCTGGATAATATTTACAACAAGCCTAGTTTGTTACAACCCCCCCCCCCGTGCTTTGTTAATTTGTTAAAAATAACGAGGTTTAGTATCCAAACCTACAACTCAACTCATTACCACAAACAAAAGCTAACCTAACTAAACAAAAACTTTGACAATCATTAGAGTGTCCAACATCATCATCATAACATGTTCAAATTCATAAAATTTCTCAGCTGTCAACTGGCAGCAATCCTCCAACATCAGGAAACATACATCCTACCCTTACTGACATAGCTAAATAACATGTCCCTACTCTAACATCAAAGACTAGCTATTAAAATCTTCTTGGTTCTTCTTCAACCAAAGCATAAAAGTTATATCTTCAGACTGAACTTTCAGTCATCCGGGAGCATACTACTGAACTCTCAAGTTCACATCCGTGTACTATCCACTCCCCAACCAATGTCAACCTTGACATGCTAAGGAACACACCTAATTTTTATTACATGTATCTAAAAATATATATAAAAAAAATTCATATAACTATATCACAGGTTTCAGCTGACTGTACAGCTAAGTGTTCGCACTCACTATAAGTGTCAATGTTTATATTGGTCCGCCTCTCCTGTGTTCAAACATTCTGAAAAAAAAAACACACATAATTTTCCATAACCGTTTGTTCTGGGCTTAGACAATTACACAGGGGCTTCGATTTTACTTACTGACCAATTTATAGAGTAAAATTTTCATATATCAATATACCAGAATAATAATTTTAAATCTGTTTTTCAACATTTATAAAGTATTATGATTCTAAATCTGTTTTTCAACATTTAAACAAAAGTGTTCAGATATTCTTTACACAGATGTTCAGAGCCAACTTTGTTATTTGTATCAATTGTTCATATTGAGTAATCGAGACAAAAATCGATGCTGATGGACGCTGAATGTAGTCGCTGACGATGTTGATCTTGCTTCTTCCCATGTGTAGACATCAATACCTGATCCTCTTGTACTCCCGGTACTTTTGACTGACGACAGAGTGTAGTAGAGCTGAGTGCTAAGTGACAGCTGTAGAATACTGTTACTTCGGCCATTGATCTTGCTCCCGACAGTCCACACGCCTTCGAATCACAGTTCACACGGCAGTCTTGATGTTAAACTTGACGTCGCAGATGACCACAGCAGAGCAGGACTGGATGTACCAACGGTGTCTCGTAACAGGAGTGGTGTCAGAGGGTCATAGAGGCGGGTTTGCTTGTTTGCAGAACAGGTGAATATCGTCTTCCATCATTGCTCACGACATCTCAGGCGTTTCTTGATATCACCAGGTTACTAGGCCGTAAACACCAACTGTGTATACCCTCGTACCGCCGACTTTAAGCCAAAGGAGGCAATTTTGCGACCTTCTATTGGCGAGTCCCGGAACTCTGTAGGGAAACCGTACCTTCCACCTGTGACCGCCTTAGTTCCGCGTTCCTGTTGCTTCAGATGACGTAATCATTAATCTTCCGGCGAAACTCTTGAGTACTGCTACTTGCTTTCCAGTTTCTTGACCTCTCCTCCAACACTGCTGGAATGGCTGCAGTCTTGATGACGCAGCCGGTGGGTAGTGGTGATCTTGAGACAGCTACCCCAGCGCTGTATGGCACCTCCGGTGACTGCAATATGTGGACAGCTTACTGGCCTTGACAACCTCGTATAGTGACGTGAGGCGTCGGCCGGGTGACTTGATAGTCACTCATCCCCAAAGTAACTGATGTATGGGTTACTGGGTCTGTGGGGGGGGAGGGCTTTGTGTAACGTGCCTCCCCCCTCGGTCTTTACAGACAAGGGTTCACGTGTGGCTGGAACAACTGGGTCGGTGTACCAATCAGACCTGGGAACAGACAGACACAACACAGCGGAAGCATAGATATACTCTGGGTTTGGTGGAGGTGGAACCCCAGAGCACGGTAAAAGTTGCTACCCGAGTTAAGTATAGAGATAGTTCACCTCATTGCCTTTACAGGAAAATCTAATGAATACTAAATTATACTAACCAAGGAAGTTACTTTACTGTACAGCGCGAGATCTCGTCACCATAGGGTGGCGAGACTGCACCTGACTACTGATGAGCGATGACAGAGGGTCATCCTCCTCATCCCCTGACTCGTCGGTGAAGCCATGAGTCAGCACTGCTGAGTCAGGAACTAGACCCGCTGAAGGCAGTTCTAATTCCTCTCTAGCATGATATTGTTTCAATTTATTTACATGAATTGTCCTTTCCACCTGGTCCTCGAATACTCCTTTTATAACAAGATTCACCGGCCCCGCCCTTTTAATTACTCTATACGGCCCTCGCCACCTCGGAGCTAGTTTCCTGCTCTGATTGGCGGGCGCAGCCTCATTCACTCTCAATACGAGGCTTCCTTCCTTCAACTCAAGAGGGCGCACTTTCTTGTCATAAAAATGAGCATACCGATTCCGTGCCTTCTTGGACGCTTCAGCTGCAATATTCCATGCATTTCTCATTTTTCCAAGGACCTCTGAAGGATAGTCCTCCCCGTATGCAACATTATGTCTGTTAAGCAGACCTGAGGGGAAATTGCATGAATTACCAGTAAACAAATGAAGTGGTTGGGTGTTAATTGATTGGTGGATGGCAGTATTCAAGGCTAACTGAACATAGGGTAGGTGTTCATCCCAGGTGTTTGCGTCATGTTCAGCAAGGATTGCAAGCATATCCTTGACTGAACGATTAGTCCGTTCCGTCATTCCGTTTGCTTGTGGGTGGTAGGCTGTTGTAAAAGCCGAAGTTGTCTCTAAAATCTTACAAACTTCTCTAAATATATTCCCATTGAATTCTTGACCCCGGTCAGAGACTAAAACTTTAGGAGGTCCGAATACAGTAACGAACCTACGCAAGAACGCATCTGCAACCGTACGAGAATCCTTCTGAGGTAATGCAACTAGTGTAGTGTACCTAGACAAATGGTCAACTAGCACCAAAACGTATCTATTCCCTGAATGACTATGATGTAAATCAATCAAATCTGCTCCCACACGTCTAAGGTTCACGAATTTCAGGAAATTCCTGAAGTGGGCTTGTACCTTAAGGGTACCTTTTCTCCTCTGGCAACGATTGCACGACTTCACGAAATTGATTACTTCAGAAAGTAATCCTGGGAAATAAAATAGAGACTTTGCCTTTAAGTGGGTTTTAAAACCCCCGGATGCCCTGCAATTTTCGAAGCATGCGCAAGCTTTAACGCTGATGACCGCAACGCGTCCGGAATAACTAATTGAAATACTGCCCTATCATTCTGGCTATTAACATAATACAGGACGCCCTGTTTCATTTCAAAATCATGAATAGGTAATTCTTTTTCTTTTTCGGGTATTTCCCTCCTTCTAAATACTCAATAATTTCTTTCCATCTAGGCTCGTTCATCTGGTATTCTCTCATTTTATCTGATGGAATGGTTTCAATATTTTCATTAACTTGAACAGCCGCTATGTTTCGACTTAGCGTATCTGGAACAACATGTGCTGGACCAGGCTTGTACAAAATCTGGAATGAGTGGGCAGAAAGTTCGTGAGACCAGCGTGACATTCGTGGGCATTTTGTTCGCTTCTTAAATATGTGTGTTAACGCTCGATGGTCTGTGTAAATTACAAAGTGCCGCTGAAATAGGTAAGGTTCGAAGTACCTAACTGATTCTACTACTGCCAGTGCCTCCCGATCCGTAGCTGAATAACGAACTTCAGGTCCTTTGACCTTTCTACTGAAATAGGCTACTGGATGGGGTAAATTATCCGCATCTCGCTGAATTAAGCACCCGCCAATAGCTATACCGCTGGCGTCAGTGTGCACCTCCCACTCTTTCTCAAAATCAGGAATAGCCAATACCGGTGTCGTGATTAGTTGGTCTTTCAGTTTGCGATAGGCCTCGTCATGTTCAGATTTCCACACAAACTTCGCATTTTTTTTTGTCAGATCAGTCAGGGGTGCTGAAATGCCAGCGAAACCTTCAATATGACGACGAAAATATCCGGCCGCCCCCAAAAACCTACGCACGTCCTTTGCTGTCCTTGGAGTAGGCATGTCAGCAATGGCGCGGCAAGAATCTGGGTCAGGTCGGATACCGTCTGGGCACACCTGGAACCCCAGAAATTTGAATTTCTGAGCCGCCAGGGTGCTCTTCTGAACGTTAAGCTTGAACCCTGCCTGATCTAACAACGTCAAAGTCTCAGTCAAGTCCCGTAGGTGTTCCTCAAACGTCCTGGAATATATCACAACATCATCCAGGTACGCTAAAGAATGCCTACCCAGGACCGGACTGAGGATGTAGTTTATGGCCCTCTGAAATGACGAAGGCGCTGTCTTTAAACAAACGGCATCCTACGGAATTGATAAGTGTGCCTACCATCCGAGAATGCTGTTTTTTCCCTATCCTGTTCTGCCACCGGAATCGCCCAATACGCCGATTTCGCGTCAAGAGTTGAGAAATACTTAGCAGCACCAAATTGATCTATAATCTCCTGTATTCGGGGCAACGGATACACATCACCCTTAGTTATTTCGTTCACCTTCCGGTAGTCAACACAGAAACGATAACTACCGTCCGGTTTCCGAACTAGCACAACAGGAGAGAGCCACGGTGACGTACTAGGCTCTATCACGCCCTGTCTCAACATTTTCTGGCACTCCTCCCTGATAACGTTCTTTGCCTGTTCCGGCAACCTCCACTGTCTCGTGTACACAGGCAAATGATCACCAGTTGGAATGGTGTGCTCAATCTTATCAAGGAGACCAATCTGGTCATCCTCTGTCGCAAATAATTTCGGGAATTTTCGCAAAACTCCTCTCAGTGCCTTCCTATCCGCCTGTGTAACATGTTGCAAATCAAGTGCTGAAATTAATTTTTCTACTTCTTCTACATTCTGTGCAACATTTCTCGTCTCGTACTGTACTTTGATGGTGTTTTAGTATCTAGCATGTTTAATGCACTACATTGTGCAGTGACGGTTGGCGTCTCAGCTGACTCATTGTGAAAGATTTCTGTGTCCTCCACCATGGTTCCCTGAGATACCCTATCACCTGCCCTGAAGCGAAAAGTCTTATGTGAAAGATTGACAACTGGAATGAGTGCACCTTTATCGAGCACTACAATTAAGTGATGAGGAATTAATAAGCTATCACATCTCCCAGCCACCTGAAGGGTGGTACCTGGTTGTATGTGACGTCCCACGGCTACTTTAATAAATTTAACAGAATGTGGTGGGCAACTCTGTTTGTCAATGCATGCAATGCGCATGACCTCTTAACTGTGTCTGGAAGAGACTTAAAAATTAATTTTGGATAGTGCGCATTATATTTCTGCTTCCTCTTAATTGAAGCTACAACTGGGGGATGGTCGATCATCTCCACTGGGTAGGAAGTCTGTCCCAACTGCAACCTGCAGTTCCTAGCCCCTTTTTGAGCAGACAAGGAATAATCAAATCGCGACAGAAAATCAGTTCCCATTAAGATGTGACCAGGAAAATCAAGGTTCTCTACGATCGTACATGTGTGAGGCTGCAATCCCCATCAATTTCAAAATTAACTGTACCTTGACCTACGATCTCAATCTTTTCCCCATTGACCGCTGTTAATGTCTTTGCGCAACGTTTAAGACGTGCATACTTAAAATTGCTGAAGGCTGACTTTTTAATTACAGTTGCCTGGCTTCCTGTATCAACAAAAGCCAATCTTACACCTTCCACTTTCACCTCAAAAGTAGGCCTACCATCACTAGGAGCCTGCTTTCATGCTTCGTAGTAGTGACTTTACAGTCCCTCTGTATATGCCCGCGCTTCCCGCAGGAGTAACACCTCCGCGGATCTCTGTTGGTACCCCGCGCAGGGTGGCTCGAACGTGCAGCTGAGGGCTGCTTCCCGCCTGATGAACCGCGCTACAGTTACTCAGCTTGTCCGCCCGCCTTTACGTAATGGGGACGACTGAGCGCCCGATGTCCCTGTGCGCGTCTGCCTGTCTAAGGCTGTGGCGGCCTGTTGGACTAGGTCTTTATAACTCACAAACGCTCCTTCGCAAATAAAAACGGCCCCATAGCAGAAGGAACGTTTTGCAGAACAATTGTTTGCTAATCGCTCTGCCTGACTCGAATCTAACCCCAGTTCCGTAGTGAGGTCGTCAACCCTGCTCTTTAATAGTGTCCCGAAATCCTTGACAGTGCTGCGGTCATCCCTCTTAAGTGACTGCAGATAAAAATGAGCCTCATCTTCTGACACCTTTTCCTTGAATCTGTCCCTAATCGCTTGGACAAACTGTGGCCAAGTCGTCAGGTGCTGAAACTCTGACAATCTCGCCAGTGGACCGGCTACGTCCACGCAAGCCCCCATAGCGAGAGTAATTTTCAAACTATCCTCTGGGACAGCCTCCAGCATCGAACTAATCTGACAAAGCCAGTCTTCCACTCGGCGGTTGCGTTCCACCTTAATAGCGGCAACTCCGTACCTCTGAGTGTCGGCAGAGTCATCTTGGGAATCAGACTCATAATTCCCGGTTTGTATGACGCGGGGCTACTGGAAGTGGGTGGGCCCTGGGGTTGGGAACTGGGTGAGGATGGGGTTCGGGTATGGTGTGGGTGTGGGGGCCTTGGGTTGGTGTGGATGAGGGTGGGGATGGGTTTGAGGAATGGTTTGGGCCTCGGGTTGGGGTGGGGATGGGG
>WNGS01166694.1:55622-74156 GCA_020271785.1 Procambarus virginalis
TTACCTAAGTCTTTCCTAAATCTAAACTTATCCAATTTATACCCATTGTTTCGCGTTCTGTCCTGTGGATACTTTTAATACCCTATTTATATCCCCTTTGTTATGTCCATTCATCCACTTGTAAACCTCTATCATGTCACCCCTAACTCTTCGCCTTTCCAGTGAGTGCAACTTTAGCTTTGTTAATCTTTCTTCATATGAAAGATTTCTAATTTGGGGAATTAACTTAGTCATCCTACGCTGGACACGTTCAAGTGAATTTATATCCATTCTATAACATGGCGACCAAAACTGAACTGCATAATCTAAATGGGGCCTAACCAGAGCAAGATATATAGCTTGAGAACCACACCAGGTGTCTTGTTACTTACGCTGCGATTAATAAATCCGAGTGTCCTATTTGCCTTATTAGGAACATTTATGCATTGATCCTTTGTTTTAAATTCTTACTAATTATAACTCCCAGATCCCTTTCGCAATCCGACTTCGCAATCTCTCACCATCTAGCTCGTATCTTGTAACTCTATCATCATTACCTAGCTTCAGAACTTAACATTTATCAGCATTAAACTGCATCTGCCAGTCCTTTGACTTTCAAAACCCTATCTAGATCAACTTGAAGTGATAGTGAGTCCTCCTCCGAATTAATTTCCTTACCGATTTTCGTATCATCGGCAAATTTGCAAATGTTGCTACTCAAACCTGAATCTAAATCATTTATATATATTATAAACAACAGAGGTCCCAAGACAGAGCCTTGAGGCACTCCACTTACAACATTTTCCCACTCTGACTTGACTCCATTTATACTAACTCTCTGTTTCCTTTGGTATAGCCATGCCCTAATCAGCTTAATATAGCACCACCCAATACCATGAGCCTCTATCTTTATAATCAGTTTTTCATGTGGCACTGTATCGAAAGCTTTGTCAAAGTCCGGTACACAACATCACATCCTTACCACTATCAACTGCCTCAACTATGCTAGAATAAAAAGATAACAAATTTCTTAAACAAGTCGGATTGCGAAAGGGATCTGGGAGTTATAATTAGTAAGAATTTAAAACAAAAGGTCAATGCATAAATGTTCGTAATAAGGCAATAGGACACTCGGATTTATTAATCGCAGCGTAAGTAACAAGACACCTGGTGTGGTTCTCAAGCTAAGCTATATCTTGCTCTGGTTAGGCCCTATTTAGATTATGCAGTTCAGTTTTGGTCGCCATATTATAGAATGGATATAATTCACTTGAACGTGTCCAGCGTAGGATGACTAAGTTAATTCCCAATTAGAAATCTTCATATGAAGAAAGATTACAAGCTTAATTTGCATTCACTGGAAAGGCGAAGAGTTAGGGTGACATGATAGAGGTTTACAAGTGGATGAATGGACATAACAAAGGGGATATTAATAGGGTATTGAAAGTATCAACAGAGGACAGAACGCGAAACAATGGGTATAAATTGGATAAGTTTAGATTTAGGAAAGACTTGGGTAAATACTGGTTCAGTAACAGGGTTGTTGATTTGTGGAACCAATTGCCGCGTAACATTGTGGAGGTGGGGTCCCTCGATTGTTTCAAGCATGGGTTGGACATATATATGAGTGGGATTGGGTGGTTATAAATAGGAGCTGCTCCTCGTAATACGCCAATAGGCCTTCTGCAGTTACCTTTGTTCTTATGGTCTTATGTTCTTATGTTAAAACGTTCAGTCATTCATGACTTTTCTTTCCCGGGTGTTCTCAATTTGATGCATGAAGCCACAATGTTTTTTGCATTGTTTTTTGAACATGGAACTGAGAACAGGAGATGCTTTTTTCCCCACAAGGCTATAAACATACAAAACCGCTTAAACGCCGAAGCCGTAAATAGAAAAACTGTTGAATTTCAAAATCAAACGGAAAAGATTGTCAAGGTAAATCGGGAGACCTCTGACAAGCCGCTGGCACCTGTCATCGTTAAGACCATCATGTAAATCAGGAATATATATGCTCCAATTCGTCACGAAAAACAGTTATGTATTTCAGATAGCATTCATTTAAAATGTTAACAGTAAAGAAAACTTTAAAGATTCCTTATAATGTTAAGGAATACTTAACAATAAGCATTAATTACATTATAATACAGCCGTAAATGAAAAGGCTGTTGAATTTCAAAATCAAACTGAAAAGATAAGGGATCAAGATCAAACTGGAAAGTCAAGGCAAATCATGGACCGCTGACAAGCCGCTAGCTTATTTTTATCGTCAAGCCCATCATGTAAATCAGGAAACGATATGTTCCAATTCTTCACAAAAAAAATTATGCTATATATAAAATATATATAATTTATTTAAAATATTAACAGTAAAGAAAACCTAAAATATTCCCTATAATCTTAAGGATTGCTTAACAATAAGCATTCCATAACATTATAATTAAAATATTGCTTTTAATTATAATGCAATTATAATTAAATAATATTGGACCATTCGAGGCAGCTGCTATTGGCCCATACGAGGCAGGTGCTATTGGCCCATACGAGGCAGCTGCTATTGGCCCATACGAGGCAGCTGCTATTGGCCCATACGAGGCAGCTGCTATTGGCCCATACGAGGCAGCTCCTATTGGTCCATACGAGGCAGCTGCTATTAGTCCATACGAGGCAGCTGCTATTGGCCCATACGTGGCAGCTGCTATAAGAACATAAGAACAAAGGGAACTGCAGAAGGCCTATTGGCCCATACGAGGCGCTCCTATCTATAACCACCCAATCCCAATCATATACATACTCAACTGGCGCTTGAAACAATCGAGGGACCCCACCTCCACCACGTTACGCGGTAATTGGTTCCACAAATCAACAACCCTGTTACCGAACCAGTATCTACTCAAGTCTTTCCTAAAGCTAAATTTATCCAATTTATACCCATTGTTTCCTGTTTTGTCTTGTGTTGATGCTTTTAATACCATGTTTTAAAAGTACCGCGGGAGGAAATGACGTTGGTCGAGTTAGGAATGAGGAACTGATTCAGAGGTATAAAACAACAATTGAATTAGTTAGAAGCAAGGGAGGAATCCCGATCATAGTGGCATTCTTCCAAGAAAGGGAGTGGGAAAAGAATGATGTCGAGGGCACTTGGTGTCAATTGCCGGCTGGAAAGATATTGCAAATCAAATGCAATATCTTTCATAGACAACTGGGAACACTTCTATGGAAGAAATGAAATGTATGCTCGCGATGGGGTGCATCTATCGAGGGCTGGAGTTGTTGTTATTGCGAACTCGTTGGAACCAGTGGTTAGAGGCGTTTGTTTGGGTTTAAACTGTTAGTAGATAGTGGTATGAGAATCAATTTGGAGGAAGGAGGTATAAAGTATGTTTTGTGGAAGAAAGAATTGGCAAAATGCTCAGGAAAAGAGAAGAGCCTTAAAATAACAATTCACTTAGGGTATATTACACTAACACTAGAAGTTTAAGAAATAAAATAAAAGAATTTAAATGCTCTTGTCTGCACAGAAAAAATATATATTATTGCACTTACAGAAACGTGGATGAATGTAGAAAATAGAGAGCTATTAGCTGAATATCAAATAAATGGATTTCAACTATTTCACACAGATAGATATATTTTAGACGAGGAGGGGGAGTAGCCATATGTGTTAGGGACAATTTGAAATGTAGTCTCAAAGAGGGAATCAAAACTGAGCCACATACAGAAACTATTTGGATAGAATTAAACGAAAAAGCAAATAACATTATAATAGGAGTTATATATAGGCCACCAAATTTAGACAGAATGGAAGCAAAGCATCTATGGGATGAAATATGTAGAGCATCTAGATTTAACAGTATTTATGTCTTGGGTGACTTTAATTTTAGTGGAATAAACTAGTTGAACAAAACCGGGAATAATGAAGCAGAAGATTTTCTAGAATTAATTGACGATTGCTTTCTTACACAACACATTAAGGAACCAACGCGGGGAAATAATGTTTTAGATTTAGTGTTAACTAACAGGGAAACACAAATTAAGGACATCGAAATAGGGAGTGAGCTAGGGAACAGTGACCATAAAGAAATCAGATTTAGCATTCAATGGAATAGATCTGTAGGAGAAAATTTTGTTAAAGGGCCTGATTTTCGAAAAGCTGATTTCAATAGCGTAAGAAATTTTTGAGTCAAATAGGTTGGAAAGTCTTGGGTATGGGTTGTGGGCCGGTATTGGAGCTAGAAGTGAACCCAGCGATAGGTGACGTAAAAGTTTTTTTTATGTGGATTCAAAATATAACCTATTTAAAAATATTCTAACGAAAGCCCAGGAATGTAGTATACCATATAAATTGAATAGATCGAATACTAATGATCCAAAGTGGATAACAAAGGATCTGAAGAACCTAATAGGTAAAAGGAGAGCGTGGTACAAAAGGATTAAGAATGGGAAAGTCTGTTTAGAACAGGAATTCGTACAACTGGTTAGAAATGTTTAAAAAAGAGAAAAGGAAAGCAAAAAGAAACTATGACGTTTGCATAGCATAGCAAGCAAAAACAAATCCTAAAGGGTTTTTCCAATTATACCGGACAAAGATTAGGGAAAGGATAGGTCCATTAAAAACTGATACAGGTCAAATAGCAGATAGTGATGAAGAGATGAGTAGTATTTTTAATAAATATTTTATATCTGTATTTACTAAAGAGGAACTTAACAAAATGCCCTCAGCCGAACAAGTCTATGTGGGTGGGGACGAAGACAGGTTAACTAGTTTAACAGTTACCAGACAGGATGTTCTTAAACAAATAGTAAAACTCAAACCAAACAAATCCCCAGGGCCGGATGAAGGCTTGCCAGGGTACTTAAAGAATGCAAAGAGGAGCTTTCCGAGCCACTGTCTACCATATTTAACAAATCAATAGAGTTAAGCAGAGTGCCAGTCATGGAAGGTAGCTAATGTGGTACCAATTTTTAAGAAAGGAGATAGGTCACTTGTGTCAAACTATCGGCCAATTACCCTAACGTCTATTGTGGGAAAGTTACTTGAATCGATAATTGCAAATACAAATCGTCTTCATCTTGAAAAACATAAATTATTAAGTGAGTCACAACATGGTTTTACAAATGGCCGTTCATGTTTAACAAATTTGCTCAAAGAAGTCATTGAACAACAAATGGAAACCATCTCAAGACCTACAACGACTCACATCTTCACAGACAGATCAGTTGATCTAGATAGAGGTTCTGCTGGGGCAGCAGTTTACACTACCAACCATGAAGCTTACTGGAACATGAATAGTGGGTGCTCAACATTGTAAACAGAATTACATGCTCTGAAAGAGGCCAATTGAGAATAATTTACATGTGACCTTTCTCATGTAAATTCCTGGAGGAATTCCGTTCCTGGAGGCACAGGTTCCATTGCCTCCAGGAACTCTTCTCTAGACATCAGCTCAAACAACGCACCATCTTCCGGTACGACAGCGTGGTTTAACTCAAAGTAGCGCTTGAGGCTCGACTCTATCCTCTGCAACATGGCCCTGTACGTCTCACATGGAGGCAGTCTAATCTGACGGCATGTCCTCATCATTCCATCGGCCGAAATGCCATAGCCTTTCATTAAGGCTTGCTTCAGCATAATCGTTGCACATGGGGGTTCCCAAACCTTGGTATATACTTAACGCCCTTTCCTTCAACAACGAAGCTAGCCCTGGGACCATGTTGACCTACTCCACTTCCCTTCCGTTGCTCTTCGTTCGAAGCGGTCAATGCGGTTCGAAACGGTCCGGCCCCTTTGGGCCGGACACAGTTTGTTGGGTTTGGCTTCCCTTCCCAGCTGTGGATTGCTCCCTTGCAATCCCCAACCGGGTCACTCTGTCGTGATGGGCGTTCCACATGTCCATCATGAACTTAGCTGCCTCAGCTGCAGGGAGACTTAGTAACCTAGCTTGGTCTCCTAGCAACTCTATGGTGAATCCCGCCTGGGTCTGTACAGTCCCCATTCTGACTGGCGATCCTTACATCGACCTAACTGCTGATGCAGCACTACCTTCCCCGAAGGTTTCTATAGGAATTCTTTGGTGATGGCGCGACCTCACACTAAGATCCGGAGGCATACTAACTTTTACATCTGTCACGTCAACTACCCGGAAGTCGGCTAGGGGATTTTCCTCATCCACAAGGTCACTTCCTGACATTTCGTTTGCCGAAGCGTTACAGGGTCATGCCCTTCTGGTGACACTCCTCTCTCTGACATGTTACTAGTGTCATGGAGTACTGGCAACTCTTGAACGACCTCTGCCTGACGTATCCACTGCACCCAGGCCTTGTGTCTCATCACGTACTGACTGCATTCCTTTTCCGTGATAACATCTGCATACCTTGGCATCCGGCCATGGGCAGCCACATACAGACTCATGTACTCACCCTTTTAATTCTCAGGCGTACTGACAGTGTGTGTTGGTGTGTGTACCTACTTGTGACAACTGTGACAACACCTCCCCCTCCCAACAATACTGTTCCACAATGTTCTGCAATTTGATACTTTTACTTTTATGATCAAAAGTTCGTGCATGGGCTCAAACTCAAATGACAGCCCCAAGTTGGGCGCCAGATGTGAGATTTTTTCTTTGACAATTATCAAAAGAATTAATTCCTATTGATGTTACGTTAATCGTAACTACCTCGCAAGAGAGGCAGACCTTAAACAGCAAGAGCTGCCAGTGACAGATATTTAATCTTAAAGCCAAAGATGAATGGAAAGCAGAAGTAAATCGCCACGCGACACCATACGGATGTCACCTGTCACTTAGGTCGCTGGCTCCTCCTAGCAGAACTAATAGAGGGTAGCCGTTGGATTCTCACTTCGTTATTTATAGAAGTGTGGTGCTGTACAATCGACTCGAACTTTAGATGCAGACTTGATATGAACATAAGCAGGCAAAGCATTGCAGAACATGAAATGTGGGGCAGTAATATTGGAACATTTGACGTAAACGACCGTTTTCTAAAACTAAACAATTTATTCACAAAAACTAGAACTACTACAACAATGCATTTACGTTACTTTACTTTCACTCCAGTGGTGCATTAAAGAACAGCTATTCAACAGCCTGATTGACCCGTCACTGACTGACTAATGACACTAACTGAACAAAGTTGTGCCCACTGATGATGCAAGCTTGCAATCAATATTGTCATGGCTACACGGTGAACAAATACTGTAATCACAACAACTTGACTGGCGCTCGCTGCTCTCAACGAGGTACCAAGTAAAAAGGCGGTTAATCCAAGAATTACCCCTTAAAAAAACTTACATTAACACTTGTCTCTCAGGACAATCAACAACAAAAGTTACACTAATTGAATTAAAAGTTGGGGTGTTTGCCGCTTTCGTCGGCAGGGAGTGTAGGTGTCTCTACTCACCCTGCTGTTTCTGGCTGGTGTGGACGTGGCGCTTTTGAAATGTGCGGCCATCTTACCCCCCCCCCCTGTTGTGAGGGTAAACTCCGTGGGATTGAAGTTTACTGGTCGTGCGGGATACCTTGTCGTGGATATGGTCATGTGTGACATGCTCTGTATCCCGGTCATGGAACTCTACGGAATTGGGCTGGTAACTGCCCAACTGTCATGTGGGGACGCGTAGTGGTTATCAAGTTTGTGGGAGAAGCGGCGTATCGTGACTTTCTCTGGCAGTACGAGGATCGTACCTTGCAGCTGCAGGATGGCACCGGATCTGTGTCTCTTTCGGATCGTAGTGGTGCCATGACGTATGTGAGTGTCCATGGGGGCCCTCATGGAGTTTCCTGAGACTCTCCTCCGGCGTTTCTTCCAGCGGTTTTGCACCGTCGTCAGTGTGCGGATGCACACGCTGTCTTCTGGCAAGTATGCGTGTGTGAAGACTAACATTCGCACCCTAGGGATGCGCCTGAGGTCGAACATTCCATCCTCTGTCCGGCTTTTAGGGTGTTATATACGGGTGTACTATGCACGGCAACCACAGACGTGTTTTCGTTGAGGCTTGTTAGGCCATCAGGCTGCCGGGTGCACTGAGGCTGTGGCTGCTCCCGTGAACATGTTCGAGGAAGAGGATTTCCCACCACTCCCTCTGGAGGAGGACTCCGGGGGTGAGGAGGTGAGTGTCCCGTTCGATGCTGCGGCTCCCCCTGCATTGCCTGACCCTCCTAAGGATGTTCTTCCTGATCCCGTCGCTGTCCCCGCTGCTCCCGATGGCCTTACGGGCGATCTCTGTGCCTCGTCGGCGCTCTCCTCTTCCTCGTCTTCTGCTCCTGCGCCTGGCCCTGCACCCTCGCCTTGTGTTCCGTCTGTGTTGAGAGCTGGGGTGGCGGTGCCACCTCCTGCTGTGTGCGGTCCGGTTCCACCTGTGGTTGAGGCTGTTGCTGTTCTGCGTCGGGCGGCAGTCCGACCGGCTGGTGGTGCCTGTGTTTCTGGGTCCGTGTCCGGCTCGGGCGATATCCGGCCGGAGCCCAAACATTCTTGGCTCTCGTCTTCTGCCTGGGCTGACGTTGGTGACTTCAGTGACTGTGGGTCTTTGGGTGTTGACGTGGATCCGGATGCATCGATGTCTACGCAGATAGTGGTGGCGGAGGTCCATGTGCCTGCTGGTACCGGTGCCTGTGTCTCGGACGTGCCTCCTGTTCTTTCTCCACCAGGGGGCTCTCCTCAGTGGGGGGTGTTGGATGGTATGGATGGTATGGATACTGGTACTGGGCGTGGCCTGGTAGTGACCTTACCGAAGGATGCACGCCGTCCGGGTTCCCAGTACTTGTCTGGTGGTGTGCCCGTGGCCGCGGGTACCCCTGTGATGGTGCTCTATGACAAGTTCGCTCCTGTGCGGGTGCGCATTTGAGCCCTGGGGGACGTGTTGCCGGCATCTGTGATGCCGCCGGGTCAGTGGACAATAATTGCCGAGTTAATGCTGTCTGACGAACCGGAGAACTTTCATGGGGAGCAGGTTCCCTTCGTGTGGGGACACGTGGCGGCTACTCGCTTCGTCAGTAATACCATCTGGGTCCCCTGTTTGTGGGTGTTTGTTGCCAGGGTTCCGGATGTTATGGCTTCCCTGGTGGACGAGCTAGACCCTCGGCGGTGGTTGCTCTAATGAAGCGTTCCATGTGCGGTTCCCATGGGCCAGGTTCCTGGGAAAGTATGTCCACTGATTTCCTGTTTATTTGCTTTATGTAGTGCTGTGTGCCCCTCTGGCATTTTGTTTGCCCTGTTGTGTTATGTACTCGTGCCTCTCCCTTTGTTTGTTGCGAGGCCGGTGGTTTAGTGTGAGTGCTCATGTTTCTGTTTGTTTTGTGTTGTAACTATGCCCTGTGTGTTATATTTCTGCCTTACATGTTGTATTTTTTTTCTTTTGTTTTTATTTATGGCTTGTATGTTATGATTTTCTTGTGTTATATTTCATGTTGTACGTCATGATGTGCTTTGTTGTCGGTCCTTCCGGCCGGTGCTTCTGTTTGATTTGTTTCATATGTTATTATTTTGTTTTCTTGTCGTTATTTGCTTGCAATGATTACTTGTTTACATTGTTTTCTATTTTTGTGTAATGATCTTGTCTTGATGTATGCTGTGTTTCTCTTGCATTTTCTCTAGTTATGCTTTGTTGTCGGACCTTCCGGCCGGTGCTTCTGTTTGATTTGTTTCATATGTAATTATGTTTTGTTTTCTTGTCGTTATTTGCTTGCATTGATTGCTTGTTTACATCGTTTTCTATTTTTGTGTAATGTTCTTGTCTTGATGTATGCTGTGTTTCTCTTGCATTTACTCTAGTTATGTTATACTGTGCTGTCGGTCCTTCTGGCTGGTGTTTTTTTGTTTTGCTTTGTTGTTATGTTTCCTATGTTGTTTTATTGTGTTTAACTTGCATGCTTGCACGTAAAAATACAAAAATAAATGAATTTAAACAGTTACGTTAACACACACGTGTCTCAACGACACTTAAATGGCAGCAATAACTCGTAAGTCAAATAAATACCTCAACTTGAAAGTCATTCGATGAGTAATACCAATATTAATGAGTAATACCCAATTAATTACTGAGTAAAACACCCTATTAATTCAGACGAGTATTTATAAAGCCTACTGTAATGTATTTATAAATAACCTCATGTGATATGTGACACTGAGCTCAGTTATGTAAATTTTCTGAAACTCTTTCAAATGTTTTGTGAATAATCTTCTATGCAAATGCTCCAGCTTTGTCTAAATGATACCCGTGTAGCCTGAAAAACATGAAAATAAAAAATAATTACATAATTGAACATTGAAAACTTCAGATTTTGAAATCAGCTGCCAAAATATAAATATCATCAACTGTTCATTTGGTGTTATTATGCTCTCAGAACAGTATATGATCCTAATTTTCATAAATTTAGAGTATAAGTTTTCAGTATAGTTTACTGTAAAAAAATCAATATTGCATTGGAAATATGCAAAAATTTAGACAAGAAAAAATTATAACTCCAAACGTTTTTACTTTTAGAGTTTATGTAAAATCTATAGGGATTGTAGAACAGAATTGTTGCACACTATATGTAAAGATGGTGAGAATCGGTCAGAAACTAGATTTTTGGATAATGCAGTAAGTTGAAATTCTAGTTATAGATATAATTGAAGTTGAAGGCATTGACAATGAACAAGGCAGTTCTAATTAATGAAATTACTTGTATGTTGTAATAAACATTGTTTGGCATTCGTACCCAAGTATGTGAAAGTTGTAGACATACGTATGTAGAAATGAAGTCAATGTAAAATATATCCCCCTAAATATATCCCCCTAAAAAACAAAATATTGGGATAGTTATAATAATTATAATGATTTAGGGAATATATTTAGGGTATATATTATATATCCACAGAGTTCGAAAGCTACTCCAAATAAATTTAATCAATCTATTTCCACACCAAAGTGAAACCAAGGAAGAGTGGGAACATATGCAGTGTACTCTCCAGCTACACCTCCATCAACAGATGGCGTTGTCAGTGTCACACCTCCCTCAACAGATGGCGTCGTCATTGTCGCACCTTCCTCATCAGATTGCGCCATTATTTTCACACATCCTTCATGAAATGGCATCGTCATATTCACACCTTCAACAGATGGCCTCGTCATTTTCACACCTTTCTCAACAGATTGCTTCGTCATTTTCACACCTCCCTCAACAGATGATTTCGTCATTGTCACTCCTCCCTTAACGGATTGCGTCTTCATTGTTAAACCTCCCTCAACAGGTGATGTCGTCAGGTTGTAAGCACTGAATGCTTCAGTAGTGACAGAGTCGAGAGGGCAGGTTGTAGATAGAGTATGCTTCAGAAGTGACGGAGAGTCAGGAGGGGTGGGTACTGAATGTTTCAATAGTGATGTAGAGTCTAGAGAGCAGGTTGTAGGTACTGAATGCTTCAGTAGTGACGGAGTAGGGAGCACTTCTCTGGGGTCTTTGTCCCTCTTCGGCCAGCAAATTTACTGATACATATTTTGTTATCCGAAGCAAAACTTCTTAGTGCTACTAGTTGAATTTGATACTTAAAATTCGATCAAAATACAAGAAGTATCAGATAACAATTATGTCATAAAAATTGGATAGAAGTAATCACAATATATATTTTCTTTCGTCTGCATATTTATTAACGCGGTTTACATATTTGAGCATAGCTTAGACAGATCCACACACCCGTCCTACTGAGGGCACCTTTCTTAATTCCAAACATCGAAAAGATGTGGATCTGAAGGATGGCTTCAAGTAGTAGTAGTAGTCAACGGTGCATGTTGACATAAATTCCTTAATGGTACTGGAATTAAGTAAGCTCTGATCAAAAGTCTTCTTTCTGCTACATTTTTGGCTTTATATATTGTATTAATAGTTCTTGATGTTAGACATTTTCTTCAAGATGGTGAATTTAACATTTATAATGGTGGTGTTTGCTTGGGTTGTATCCGTGTTGGACACCTTCGTGCTCCTGTCACTTGAACTAACAAGTTGCAACCCGTCCTCGCAAATTTAATAAGTCAATATTGACTTATTAAATATGTGCATAGGTGACATACTTAACATAATAGTTTCCCTTGAAAATCTTCATAGAAAACACCGACCTTACCTAACCTTGTTTGTATGTTAAAATAAGCATCTTATTGCTTCGTAATTACAATTGTTACTTAACCTATTATAGGTATAGGTTAGGTAATAATTGTAATTACGAAGCAATAAGATGCTTGTCTTAACATACTAACAAGGTTAGGTAAGGTCGGTGTTTTCTATGAAGATTCTCAAGGGAAACTATTATGTTAAGTATGTCACCTATGCACATATTTAATAAGTCAATATTGACTTATTAAATTTGCGAGGACGGGTTGCAACAAGTGGACAAAACTAAATGTCCGTTGAATTAACAATGTCCGTTTCCACTACATTAACCAGTACAAAGCTTGGTTCAACCAACTCTCTTTGTTTCTCGATCAAATTCCACCAAGAAAGTTTCTTAGCCTAGGAAATTTTTTCAATTTCCTTGGCGCCTTTTTTGTGCAGAGATCGAAGTCCAGAAACATCCCGCTCTAGCTTCTCCGTCACTGAGCTTCCACTGGTACCCCTTCAGTCTCTTTTCCAGCACCTTTCTTTGTTGTTTGTCATTATCCTCCTTTTCATCTTTATTCTTCTCGGTTCCATCTTCTCTCTTATTCTTTTCACCATCATTCTCCTGTTCTATTTTGTCCTCTGTTGCTTCACCCCTAAGCATATCCTGGTGGCATTCTGGGTGGAAGTTGACTCCATCAACTTGGATGGCATTGTTATACCTCCATTCCTCTGCCTCCTGATGGAAAATCTAAGAGAAGGTCTCGTGGCAGCAAGGACACATTCCCAACGTCAAGTCCGAAGAAACAGTCACACTTGGATGCTCTGCATTCTCCGCTTGTACAGCCTCATCCATGCGCACACATTCAAAAATACTCGACACACTTTTTTCTACATTATTATACCATAATAAGGTGAAGAATTGGGGGTGACATGATTGATGTGTACAAGTGGATGAATTCTACATCTTTATTCATTTCTTCATATAGTAACCAATTATCAACAGAGAAGTATAACCTTCGTGTATTTCCTGTCTTTGTTGACTGTTGTTGACGTCTGTTCTCACGGAAATGCCAATCCAAGTGATGCGAGTACTGCATGGTCTGTTCAGGAGGATATTGCACTCCACATGACGAACACTGCATCCCACGGTATAGGCTCTCAATTACCCACTACGTCTTCGGAGATGTTCTATGTTGAACATAGATTCAAATGATATCAGTTCAGCTTCCTCTCTCTCTTTTTCATCTTTCCTAATTCCTCTTTCTTATCGTTTACTTTGTCGTGTGTTTTTGCATAGATGAGGCCAGTTCGAGTCAGATTTTCAAATAATGTGTTAATGTCAAGAGGCATAGTTGGGAGTGGCTGTGATAGTTTATTCAAGTTTGAAGGTAACTGACTGGTCATACACGACCCTGGCCTTGCATTGGGAGGCGAATGGCTCATTTTCTCAAGAATAACAGGCGCGTTTAATCCTTTTGGTTGATTCATTTGACTTTCCATACATGTTAATGTCATTGCCCCACTCAGTGCAGGAATGGGTGCATGAGCCCCGAACACCATGGCACCAGGGTCATGTACTTGAGGCGGTGGGCCGTTAGGTGGACCCTGGCGTTGGGTCCAGTGAGGATGTTGTCCGTGAAGTTGAGGTCTATGCTGTGTCATCTCTAGCGAATTTGATCTACGGTTAGGCGTCATTGTACGCTTTACAATTATATCGAGATCCGTACAATATGGCAGTGCTGAAATTTTCTGTCCTTCAGGTTCCATCCCTCGAATTAACACGTGCCCCGGATTGATGCCTTGAGGTAGTGATGAGAAACGCGGGAAACGCCTATAACCATGCACACTGATGCCAAGGGGAAACCCACCAAATTTGACTGGGAACCTGATATTATTTATGGTTACAGACCTTAGTGCTCCAACAAACTGAATAACATATGGTTTGTCGTCAATGTTGAAACGTTGTGGCTTAGCATCCAAGAAGAGGTCAACTACTTTTGTGTCATTGATCACAAGCTGAATTTTACCCACCAAGAATTCAGAATTTCTAACAGGTCCTATATTTACATTTGGGGTCTTTCCAGCGAGGCTGACGGAGGGAAGCTGACCGGCCAGGGGAACTGTAATGGCTTTCCCACCAATGAAACACTGGTAGCCTCTACCGTCGAGCATCAGCACTTGGGTTGGCACTCCAAGTTTCACGAGGTAGCTCGCTCCAGCAATTGTGATTTCCTTATAATGGTCCCCCTGTTCTAATGGGCAACATAAACTTTCCTTCGTCAAGTACAATGTTACAGGATCCCTCCCCAAACGTCAATATACGAGGGTCATTCCAGTCTAGGAGAATCACGGCGTTCTCTCCATAGGTACGGATCTCTCGTGGAATGCCATCGATATCGATTGTTCTTGTTTCAGCATCATGAGCTACAGCCTTCAGGGTTTCTTCGGTAACAAACGGTAGATCCGGCTTACCGGTCCACTCATCCTCCAGTATGGCACCTTTAGAGGCCCAACCACGATCACCTTGCTTATAGCCAACCCTTCCACTGATGCCTCGTCCTCTTCTCCAGCTTTTATCTTTACCTTCTGGACCTCCTCTTTTCATATCTGGCGCTGCAGGAGGAGCATCATGCCATATCAAAGACTCTCGGCCACCTCTTATTCCCTGAGCAAAGCTTAAGTGACTTTCATGTCTTCGTCCAGAGCCAGGAACAACAGCAGTTATATCTAGACCACGATATGATAATGAGCTTTCCATTTCAAATGCGACCAGTTCTTCTTTAGGGTAAGAAAATGCAGATTTTTGTAGGGTAAGAAAATGTAGATTTTCGGATGTGCTCAGGTGTTTCTCCTGCCTGAGCTGTCGTCAGAATGCTAAAATTCTGAGGTCTGGCGCTTTTATACCTTTCGTATCCACACATCGAATCGTATTATACCATAATAAGGTGAAGAATTAGGGGTGACATGATTGATGTGTACAAGTGGATGAATTGACATAACAAAGGGGACATAAATAATGTGTTAAAAGTATCAACACAAGACAGAACTCGAAACAATGGGTGTAAACAATGGATTAGTTTAGATTTAGTAAAGACCTGGGTGCATGGGTAAGAGAACATTTAGTAAGACCTGGGTAAGAGGGTTGTTGAATTTTTTTACTGTGACGGTGTTCCCCCCCTTATATTTCTCCCACGCCAGCTGTAAGTGTCATATACACTTTACCCGAACGTTCTCTACGTTCCGGGGAAAAATTTAACATATGTGGGAGCATGAAGTGTTCTCGCGTTGGCGAGAAATTCGCAAAAGAAGAGTGTTTTGGCCAATGGTTTAGGCCCTTTAGGACACCAAGATGACGCCGGCCCCTACATTTGCCGCCAAAACGTTATGACGTCAGGGCACCAGATTGGTCAGGAACAGTGACGTGGCACAGGGAGCCAATGAGAAACGCCCCTGGAAAGTATGACGTCACGTGTGCAGGGGGGTCCGGACGGCGCAGGACGTGGCGCCAAGGATTTTGACATGACGCGTCGAGAAGGTCGGACGTGCGATCGGGGGTCCTGTCAGTTTGACAGTTTTGCCCCACTCCGGTGAATTTTACGTGTCACCCTGTAGTCTGCAAGTACCCTGTGAGGTCTCCCTTTATTCCATGTGTTGGACCGAAGAAGGAATCGACGAGAATTGAGTAGCAAGTGCTCCAGTGACAGGTGCTTTGCAAGAAGTGAAGTCTGAGCAGTGACGTACGGGACGTCTGAGCAGTTTTACCCGTTTAGTGACGACGTAGCGGCTGGGCCAATCCACCGAGACAGGAGAAGAACGAGACTAGCCGCGAATCAGGACGACTGCAGCCAAGAGAAAGGACTGCAGACGTGGTTGTGAGGAGAAGTCGACGGCCAGGAGACCGACTCCAACCCTTCAAGAGGTTGTGGAGGAGCACCGGCCTGCAGAGGAAAGAGCACGGTGAAGAAGCGTTTTTTGGGTGTTGATTGGGTTCCTGGAGAGAGCATCAGTGTGTGTGTAGGGGGGGCGTTCCCTACAACGAGTCCAAAGCCGGGACCAGGAGCTACAATTCAACTCTCAACAGAGGGCGAGTCCACATCATTGAGGTGGAAGTATGTAATTCAGTTTTGCCTCCCCATTCCCCTTTAGTCAGCTATTTAGCCAGAGTATCTTCTATGTCGTGAGCAGGGCTCACCAATGTCTATGTCATAGTAAGGCACAGTTGCAAAGAGATGCTGTAGAGAGCTCTCACGAAATATATACGTGGTGTGTGAGTGCACCTGTGATTTATCAAAGAGATTGCTGTGTTGAGGATAGTTACTTTCATGTGACATTAATGAGTGACAAAGCCTCCTCGAGTTCACCAGGTGTAAATGGACGGTCTGAGTCCTGAGCTAGGCCAGCACCCTTTACGGGGCTCTAACTGACATAACCCGTGGGAATGCATTGATCACGGAAAACCTCATAAAAATTGTTAGCCAAAAGATTGGGCATTTGTTTCTCCTCCCAGGTTCGCTGGGGTCAATGAGCGGGATGGAAGGCTAAGAGTAGCTCCCAGACATCCTTCGAGCAAAATCCTAGGCCCCCACAGAAGAAGAGTCGAAGCGAAGAGAGGCACAATAGTCAGCCTAGGCTCTGACTATTCGTCACAGTGAGAGGTTGTGTTAGCTAGAGCTCCGATTTTAGTAATATTATTACAGCAATAATGGAAGGATTAGTGAAGGAACTGGTGAATATAGTTGGAGCTCTGAGGACAGAGCTAGATTCGCAACGGGAGGAGGTACGACAGCTGAAGCAACGTCAGGAAGAAACATAAGAACATAAGAACATAAGAACAAAGGCAACTGCAGAAGGCCTATTGGCCCATACGAGGCAGCTCCTATTTATAACCACCCAATCCCACTCATATACATGTCCAACCCATGCTTGAAACAATCGAGGTACCCCACCTCCACAATGTTACGCGGCAATTGGTTCCACAAATCAACAACCCTGTTACTGAACCAGTATTTACCCAAGTCTTTCCTAAATCTAAACTTATCCAATTTATACCCATTGTTTCGCGTTCTGTCCTGTGTTGATACTTTCAATACCCTATTAATATCCCCTTTGTTATGTCCATTCATCCACTTGTAAACCTCTATCATGTCACCCCTAACTCTTCGCCTTTCCAGTGAATGCAAATTAAGCTTTGTTAATCTTTCTTCATATGAAAGATTTCTAATTTGGGGAATTAACTTAGTCATCCTACGCTGGACACGTTCAAGTGAATTTATATCCATTCTATAATATGGCGACCAAAACTGAACTGCATAATCTAAATGGGGCCTAACCAGAGCAAGATATAGCTTGAGAACCACACCAGGTGTCTTGTTACTTACGCTGCGATTAATAAATCCGAGTGTCCTATTTGCCTTATTACGAACATTTATGCATTGATCCTTTTGTTTTAAATTCTTACTAATTAACTCCCAGATCCCTTTCGCAATCCGACTTCGCAATCTCAACACCATCTAGCTCGTATCTTGTAACTCTATCATCATTACCTAGCCTCAGAACTTTACATTTATCAGCATTAAACTGCATCTGCCAGTCCTTTGACCATTTCAAAACCCTATCTAGATCAACTTGAAGTGATAGTGAGTCCTCCTCCGAATTAATTTCCCTACCGATTTTCGTATCATCGGCAAATTTGCAAATGTTGCTACTCAAACCTGAATCTAAATCATTTATATATATTATAAACAACAGAGGTCCCAAGACAGAGCCTTGAGGCACTCCACTTACAACATTTTCCCACTCTGACTTGACTCCATTTATACTAACTCTCTGTTTCCTTTGGTATAGCCATGCCCTAATCCAGCTTAATATAGCACCACCAATACCATGAGCCTCTATCTTTTTAATCAGTCTTTCATGTGGCACTGTATCGAAAGCTTTGCTAAAGTCAAGGTACACAACATCACAATCCTTACCACTATCAACTGCCTCAACTATGCTAGAATAAAAAGATAACAAATTTGTTAAACATGAACGGCCATTTATAAAACCATGTTGCGACTCAATTATTAATTTATGTTTTTCAAGATGAAGACGAATTTTATTTGCTATTATAGATTCGAGTAACTTTCCCACAATAGACGTTAGGCTAATTGGTCGATAGTTAGACGCAAGGATCTATCTCCTTTCTTAAAAACTGGTATCACATTAGCAACTTTCCAAAACTCTGGCACTCTGCCTGACTCTATTGATTTATTAAATATGATTGACAGTGGGTCACAAAGCTCCTCTTTGCATTCTTTCAGCACTCTGGCAAACACTTCATCCGGCCCTGGGGATTTGTTTGGTTTGAGTTTTACTATTTGTTTAAGAACATCCTCCCTGGTAACTGCTAAACTCGTCAACCTGTCCTCGTCCCCACCCACATAGACTTGTTGGGCTGAAGGCATATTGTTAAGTTCCTTTTAGT
>WNGS01166695.1:0-40814 GCA_020271785.1 Procambarus virginalis
CCACGGTCTTTAGCGAAGATGCCATTGCTTGAGCAGTCAAATGGCCATGGTAAAGTCTGTGATACCAAGCCCGCCGTCTTTAGTCTGGGCATGAAAGAAGGTGTTGGGTTTATCATGGGGTAGATGCAGCCATCTGCGGATTGCTTGTTCTAATCCTCCCAAACATGTTAACACACACCTGAACACTAGATGGCGGTTAAGCTTTGGAATCAGGTTATGCTTATTGATGAAGTAAGTAAGTAATTATCAAAAGAAGGCACCAAACCGGAAGGCTATGTAGCACCATCAAATGTGCGGAATAATCAAAGGTCGCTAAATATCACCAAGGATGCATATACGAGAACAAAAACGCATAAGGCGAACGATATCAAAAGTATCCGAGTCACCAAGAATTCTATCGAGGGACAGGTGACCGCGCGGGGCGGTCGGACAGCAAGACACACGCTCGTCCCGGAAGTCAGGACATTCAAGAAGGACATGCACGACCGTAAGAGGGACAATGCAATTAGGACAATAAGGAGCAGGGCGGCGCTCCATCAAGTGACCATGGGTTAAGCGAGTATGGCCAATACACAACCTCGCCAGAGCAGTTTCCCATCGCCGGTTACGGTGATAGGAGGACGGCCGAGGAAACACAACATTTAAGAGTACGGAGTTTGTTACCAGTAACAGACTACCAAGAAGCCTGCCAACGGGTAAGGATGGAGGAATGGATAACCGGGTAAAAGTAAGAATATGGAATACCTTTACGAGAGATGGGACAAGAGCGGACAGCTTCCTTGGCGGCAGCATCCGCACGCTCATTTAAAGACACGCCAATATGGCTGGGAACCCAACAAAACTCAAGCGACTTAAACTTACTGTGAACAAGAAACAGCCAATGCTGGATTTCGACAACTACTGGATGAACCGGATTAAAGGACCCGAGAGCCATGAGGGCACTACGAGAGTCAACAAATTCCACAAAGGAAGACTGACAACGAGAAAGCAGGAGACGAAGAGCATAGAGAATAGCATAAAGCTCCGCTGTAAAGATGCTAGTCTCCGGAGGTACGCGACACGTATAAGTGCGATCAGGAAAAACAACAGAGTAGCCAACACCGTCCGCAGACTTAGACCCATCAGTGAAGACAGAAACGGAGCAGGAGTGAGAAGAAAAGTGCTCAAGGAAAAGGCGTTTTAGAACTGTAGGAGGGGGTAAAAGCTTTAGTGATGCGGGTCAAGAATGGATAACCTTACTGTGGAGGAATCCTCCTCCACAGGAAGCGGCGGAAAATCCTCCTCACTGAAGAGGTTCACGGGTGCAACGGCAAGCGCAGAACAGTCAGCAGCCTGATGGCCCAAGAGGCCACAACGATAACACGGCCGAGGCTGGCGGGCGTAAAACACCCGAACGTTGTAACCCATAAGACGCACAGAGGATGGAATATCTTCCCAGAGCCTCATGCCCAGGGTGCGAATGTTAGTCCGCACACCCTTAAGTGGGCTGGAAGACACCACGTTCACCCGCACACTAACCACTGCGCCAAACCGGCTGAAGTACCGCCGTAGCAGACCCTCCGGAAACTCCAATGGAGCCCCATGCACACTGACGTAAGTGAGGGCACCACTCCGATCAGAGAGTGACACAGTGCCCGCACCATCCGGCAGGGGTAATGTCCGCCCCTCGTATCGACGGAGAAAGTCGCGATACGCCAATTTCTCTGTGAACTTCAATATTGCTTGACGTGCTGTCACCAGCTCGACTCCATAAATGTTTATCACAGGGATATGAAGCAACTCACACACCAGTGCTATCTCTGGGTACCCAGCCCGTCCGGAAAATTCGAGGCCCACAGACTGAGCCCGCAGTACAGGGGGGAGGGGGACCCCCATCGTGAACTCCACGTCAGCACAGACAGGCAGAGAGACACCCGCCCCAACTGACCAAATTGGTAAACAACACCAACAGCCGGAGCTCCGAGGCAACACGTCTGTCCCCTACCGAAGCTAGGGCCAGACTCCCAATGTACCTAATAGACATCAGAGACGGAAAATGAATATTCCATATGGCTTGCATGAGCACTTTATTAATTGTATATCAAAATGGTATCAAGATTACACAATAACGAATATACAAACCTTCTCCAAAGATCTCGTTGATACGATTACTACCTACTACGACACATGGGTGTGTGGGGAACAAGTCGTAAGCCTAGCAAAAGTGGGCAACACCTACCACCACCCAAGTGGGTCCTTGACCCCATATTTGTTAAAGAACATGAACGAGTAAAGCAACTTGGAGATACGTACAAACGAACCAAAGCACAAAGTGACTTGCATGCATTTCTAGTTGCAAATAGAGAGGTGAGAGACATGAGCAACGTTATACATAATAAACATTGGGAACCTTGAGGATACCTTGAGGTGCTTCCGGGGCTTATCGTCCCCGCGGCCCGGTCATCGACCAGGCCTCCTGGTTGCTGGACTGATCAACCAGGCTGTTGGACGCGGCTGCTCGCAGCCTGACGTATGAGTCACAGCCTGGTTGATCAGGTATCCTTTGGAGGTGCTTATCCAGTTCTCTCTTGAACACTGTGAGGGGTTTGCCAGTTATGTCCCTTATGTGTAGTGGAAGCGTGTTGAACAGTCTCGGGCCTCTGATGTTGATAGAGTTCTCTCTCAGAGTACCAGTTGCACCTCTGCTTTTCAACGGGGGTATTCTGCACATCCTGCCATGTCTTCTGGTCTCATGTGATGTTATTTCTGTGTGCAGGTTTGGGACCAGCCCCTCTAATATTTTCCACGTGTAAATTATTATGTATCTCTCCCGCCTGCGCTCAAGGGAATACAGATTTAGGCTCTTTAGTCGGTCCAATAGTTTAGATGTTTTACCGAGTGGATTCTAGCAGTAAAGGATCTCTGCACGCTCTCCAGGTCAGCAATTTCACCAGCAGTGAAAGGGGCTGTCATTGTGCAGCAGTACTCCACTCTAGAGAGCACAAGCGTTTTGAAAAGTGTCATCATCGGTATAGCATCTCTAGTGTGAAAAGTTCTTGTTATCCAACCTGTCATTTTTCTTGCAGTTGTGACGGCTACTTTATTGTGTTCTTTAAAGGTAAGGTCTTCCGACATGAGTACACCCAGATCCTTTACATTGCCTTTTCGTTCTATGTTATGATTTGCCTGAGTTTTGTACGTGGTTTCCGTTTTTATATTTTCATTTTTTCCATAGCGCATGAGCTGGAACTTGTCTTCGTTAAACACCATATTATTTTCTGTAGCCCATAGAAAGACCTGATCTACATCTGACTGGAGGTTCGCCGTGTCCTCTATGTTGCCTACTCTCATGAAGATCCTAGTGTCATCTGCAAAGGATGATACAGTGCTATAGGTTGTGTTCTTGTCTATGTCCGATATGAGGATGAGAAAAAGTACTGGAGCAAGCACAGTACCCTGGGGGACTGAGCTCTTAACGGTTGACGGGTTGGATTTTATTTTGTTGACTATTACACATTGGGTTCTGTTGGTCAGGAAATTGTAGATCCATCTGCCTACTTTTCCGGTAATTCCTTTTGAGCGCATTTTATGGGCAATAACACCATGGTCACATTTATCAAAAGCTTTTGCGAAATCTGTGTAAATTACATCAGCGTTTTGTTTGTCTTCCATAGCATCTAATGCCATATCATAGTGGTCCAGCAACTGCGACAGGCAAGAGCGCCCTGTTCTGAAACCATGTTGTCCGGGGTTATGGAGATGCTGTGATTCCATGTATTTTGTGATCTTACTTCTTAGCACTCTCTCAAACATTTTTATGATGTGCGATGTTAGTGCTATCGGTCTGTAATTTTTTGTCTCTGCCTTATTTCCTCCTTTATGAAGTGGTGCTATCTCTGCTGTTTTAGTATATCAGGAATAACGCCAGTATCTAGGCTTTGTCTCCACAGAATGTGAAGGGCCTGCGATAGTGGTTTTTTACAGTTCTTGATGAATATGGAGTTCCAAGAATCCGGGCCTGGTGCGGAGTGCATAGGCATACTGTTTATGGCTTCTTCAAAATCCAGTGGGGATAGGGTGACGTCTGATATATGATTTGATGTTGGTATCATATCCATGAAAAATTCATTTGGGAAGAGTTCTTACAAAGTATACACTTGTTGAAGTTTGTGAAAAGATACGAAAAATCTCTAGAAGAAGCCCAACCAAACCACTGCACCACAGCCCACTAGAACAAACAAACATTCTCCTTGATCAGTGGGCACTAACATCAAGCTACAGCTCACTCCCAATTAACATACAGCAGAAACTTAATGACACACACCCCAACAGACAACGAACCATCAATCTTGCCTGTACAGCTATCGACGTGTTGGACCTAAATGATGTAACTGAATGGGAATTAAATCATGCACTAAAGATGGGAAAATCAACTGCTCCTGGAGAGGACGGTATTACTTACAGTCTACTGAGAATAGTCTCACACGTACCAGGTAAGCCACTGTTAGTGTTGTACAGAATGAGTTTACGTGAAGGAGTATTACCTGATGCTTGGACACAGAGTGTCATTGTTCCCATCCCCAAACCACACTCAGATAATTATAGACCCATATCTCTAACATCGTGTGTCTGTAAAGTGCTAGAACCGTATTGTTCTACTTATTTCTTATTATTATAAACTTATTTCTAAGTTTATACTTATTTCACTGTCCTGACATTATTTTTCTATGTACGTCATTCATTTTTGTGCCAATGTGTTCGCAATAGAATGTTCTATGAGCACGTAGGTAAAAAAAGATCAACAAAGCTTAAGTTAGATTAGATTTTATCAGGACATCATTTTGAGTCATGTGCGCAGAAGCGGTTAGGCGAACAGGACATCCGGCTGAGTCCTGATCGCGGCAAAGTGTTTAATTAATGTTTCACACCTGATCAGAGAGAATTGACCGAAAGGGAATTATCAACTGTGGTTGGCTCACTTTGCTATTTACAGCGGGCTACCTACAGCGGGCTATCTACAGCGGGCTACCTACAGCGGGCTATCTACAGCGGGCTACCTACAGCGGGCTATCTACAGCGGGCTACCTACAGCGGGCTACCTACAGCGGGCTACCTACAGCGGGCTATCTACAGCGGGCTACCTACAGCGGGCTACCTACAGCGGGCTACCTACAGCGGGCTATCTACAGCGGGCTACCTACAGCGGGCTACCTACAGCGGGCTATCTACAGCGGGCTACCTACAGCGGGCTATCTACAGCGGGCTACCTACAGCGGGCTACCTACAGCGGGCTATCTACAGCGGGCTACCTACAGCGGGCTACCTACAGCGGGCTATCTACAGCGGGCTACCTACAGCGGGCTATCTACAGCGGGCTACCTACAGCGGGCTACCTACAGCGGGCTACCTACAGCGGGCTATCTACAGCGGGCTACCTACAGCGGGCTACCTACAGCGGGCTATCTACAGCGGGCTACCTACAGCGGGCTATCTACAGCGGGCTACCTACAGCGGGCTACCTACAGCGGGCTACCTACAGCGGGCTATCTACAGCGGGCTACCTACAGCGGGCTATCTACAGCGGGCTATCTACAGCGGGCTACCTACAGCGGGCTATCTACAGCGGGCTACCTACAGCGGGCTATCTACAGCGGGCTACCTACAGTGGGCTACCTACAGCGGGCTATCTACAGCGGGCTACCTACAGCGGGCTATCTACAGCGGGCTACCTACAGCGGGCTACCTACAGCGGGCTACCTACAGCGGGCTACCTACAGCGGGCTATCTACAGCGGGCTACCTACAGCGGGCTACCTACAGCGGGCTATCTACAGCGGGCTACCTACAGCGGGCTACCTACAGCGGGCTACCTACAGCGGGCTATCTACAGCGGGCTACCTACAGCGGGCTACCTACAGCGGGCTATCTACAGCGGGCTACCTACAGCGGGCTATCTACAGCGGGCTACCTACAGCGGGCTACCTACAGCGGGCTACCTACAGCGGGCTATCTACAGCGGGCTACCTACAGCGGGCTATCTACAGCGGGCTATCTACAGCGGGCTACCTACAGCGGGCTATCTACAGCGGGCTACCTACAGCGGGCTATCTACAGCGGGCTACCTACAGTGGGCTACCTACAGCGGGCTATCTACAGCGGGCTACCTACAGCGGGCTATCTACAGCGGGCTATCTACAGCGGGCTACCTACAGCGGGCTATCTACAGCGGGCTACCTACAGCGGGCTACCTACAGTGGGCTACCTACAGCGGGCTATCTACAGCGGGCTACCTACAGCGGGCTATCTACAGCGGGCTATCTACAGCGGGCTACCTACAGCGGGCTATCTACAGCGGGCTATCTACAACGGGCTACCTACAGCGGGCTACCTACAGCGGGCTACCTACAGTGGGCTACCTACAGCGGGCTATCTACAACGGGCTACCTACAGCGGCCTACCTTCAGCGAGCTACATACAGCGGGCTACCTACAGCGGGCTACCTACAGATTGGTCTCGCCTGTGAGGATCCGCTCATCATCGTGATTAACAAACCCAACCAGAGCGTTTACCAATGGGACCTACCTGATACGGAGGACTGATTGGCTTCGCTTCTGAGGCTGAGCGTGTCGTACCAACAGCCCCGAGTCAACAACGTCCGCTTGCATCAAGCCTCGCCTCAAGGACACAAGTATCTACTAATGCAACATTCCTGCATCTTTACAACAGTAGACAAACTGCGCAAGAGCAAGCACTGTAGGACCTGGTTGTGTTTGTCTGCTAGTGTATTGGCAAGGCACCAAGACCTGCCCGCGTGTGGCTGTGCTTGCGAGCGGAGTGGATACCGAGCACTCGACAAGGTTTAAAGCAGAGGCAGGTTAAGAGCTCGGAAGGCAGCGGCAGGTTAAGAGCTCGGAAGGCAGAGGGAGGTTAAGAGCTTGGCAGAGACGCGTTAGTGCCTCTTTTGTTTAGTTCATCTTACGTGGGAACCTTCCTGAACTATATCCTACGTCAAGGCTTCCCCAGAGTGACCTGAAGAGTGTACCGTGCGATACAGTGACCGTGTGGATAGTGAACATTGCCTTGGTCTCAAGTGTTTAAGTAACAGTTGTATAGTTCACTCATATAAGTGTTGGCTTATGGAAAGGAAGAGATACATTAGCTCCATGTATGTACAATTATATGTTTCACTTAGAGTAGAGACTCCTTTGTTTTATAAGTTTCGTGTTTGTAGATATTAAGGCAGTTGATAACTCATCTGTTTGTGTGTGTGTGTGTGTGTGTAGACATAAATAGACTGATCTGATTAAAAGTTAACATCTTCATATAGCACTTATATATAAGCTGCTCACTGAACACAATAAAGAGTTNGATAGAGGAGTTACCTAAGCACAGGAGACAACGAGTCTGTGTGAGGGGTGAAGTCTCAGATTGGCGAGACGTTACAAGTGGAGTCCCGCAGGGGTCAGTCCTTGGACCTATACTGTTCTGGTATATGTGAATGATCTCCCAGAGGGTATAGATTCGTTCCTCTCAATGTTTGCCGACGATGCAAAAATTATGAGGAGGATTGAAACAGAGGATGATAGTAGGAGGCTACAAGATGACCTAGATAGACTGAGTGAATGGTCCAACAAATGGCTGTTGAAGTTCAACCAAGTAAATGCAAAGTAATGAAACTAGGCAGTGGAAACAGGAGGCCAGACACAGGATACAGAATAGGTGATGAAGTACTTAATGAAACAGACAGAGAGAAAGATCTAGGAGTTGATATCACTCCAAACCTGTCTCCTGAAGCCCACATAAAGAAAATAACGTCTGCGGCATATGCGAGGCTGGCTAACATCAGAACGGCGTTCAGGAACCTGTGTAAGGAATCATTCAGAATCTTGTACACCACATATGTAAGACCAATCCTAGAGTACGCGGCCCCAGCATGGAGCCCGTACCTTGTCAAGCACAAGACGAAGCTGGAAAAAGTCCAAAGGTATGCTACTAGACTAGTCCCAGAACTAAGAGGCATGAGTTATGAGGAAAGGCTGCGGGAAATGCAACTTACGACACTGGAAAACAGAAGAGTAAGGGGGGACATGATCACAACCTACAAAATCCTCAGGGGAATTGACCGGGTAAACAAGGATGAACTATTCAACACTGGAGGGGCGCGAACAAGGGGACACAGGTGGAAGCTGAGTACCCAAATGAGCCACAGAGACATTAGAAAGAACTTTTTCAGTGTCAGAGTAGTTAGTAAATGGAATGCACTAGGAAGTGATGTGGTGGAGGCTGACTCCATACACAGTTTCAAGTGTAGATATGATAGAGCCCAGTAGGCTCAGGTATCTGTACACCAGTTGATTGACAGTTGAGAGGCGGGACCAAAGAGCCAAAGCTCAACCCCCGCAAGCACAATTAGGTGAGTACAATTAGGTGAGTACAGAGGTCAAGCGGGATGGTAAGACAACAGAATGAAGCTGAAGGAGAGGGGCTGGATGAGCCATACATGGAGATGATTGCTAAGGCATGGAAGGAAGTCAGTGGGGAATTGAAGGACCTGAGGGAAACTATATATAAGCTGCAGATAGAACTAAGTGCAGCACAAGAGGAGATAAAAAGCCTAAAAACAGGCCAACTTACCCTGGCGCCCCCTGACCTTCCCTCTCCCCCTGCAGGTGAAGACGCTGGCGGGGCGGCTCCAGCTGAGCTACGTGTTGACCTCACTGGTTGGGTTCCTGCTCCTGGCCGCCAGCATGACCGTGGAGGTGGCGCAGGACAGTTCCCAGTGTTATGCCATGGGTAGGTCACCTACTTGCTCTCTTATTAGTAATTTTCAACTAAAACTATACTTGTAGTTCCGTATAATTGAATTATTATTCATACACAAATTCTGCAAACTAGTTGTTATTACGTATCAAGTCGGTTTAAATAGTTTACTTTAGAAACGTATGTATTTTGAGATCGGCTTTATGCGGGTGAATAATAATATTGCGGACATAATTATTCTTTACTAACAAAATGTGTTTTTATTTATATATATATAAAATGAGGCCAGGTAACTAGTCCACTTTGGCTGGACGACAGAGTGACGGCCTCACTTCCTGCAGGTTGGTGTACAAACCCGACCGTCCAAGTGGTTGGGCACTATTCTTCCCCCCCCCCCCGTCCCACTCCTTAACCTTATCCCTTCCCAGTGCTATATAGTCGTAATGGCATGGCGCTTTCCCCTGATAGTTCCCCTCCCTTTCCCATGAATAACAACTTGTAAGAATATTTTCCAAATACTTGTCAGTCGTGAAGTTGATGATCGCTGTTGGAGGTATGTTTCATGAAGGACACAACGAGGGTGACTGATGCTTAAGGAAGGTCCTGTGCTCAGAGCCTATCCTGAATTTCTAAGAACGTGGAACAAGTTGAGTGACCTTAGGAACGGTGGTCTTGTACATCTATATAAGAGTAGGTTGATGTCAAGTCAAAAACTGCCCATTCAAAAGTGCGTGTCTTTGGGCGAAATCAGAACTCGAGATCAAAGTGAGTGGATTACATAGTTTGCGGGTTATTAATTGCAGGAGTCATTAAAGTATTGATAGACGAAAGAAGCAGCAGCTGTGGGGTGGAAGGCTGTTAACTCCAGGTTACATTTGAGGTCACCATAATTAATCAATGCAACCTTTCTCAGAACTGCATCAATAATTTTAATAGAAAAAGTAAGACAGACAAAATAGGATAAACACCGAAAAGTACGAATTATAATGAGGGGTAAATAAGAATTTTTGAGTCAAGATATTGACCCTTAAACAGAGACCACCAAACTTCGAAATATACTCCATTTGGACTGGTCGGTAAGGCGATAGCCTTACCGACCAGGGGAATCCTTACAGAGTTGGCGTTCGATTCTCGGTAGTCCTCGTTGTTGGGTATAGTTCCTTATCTTTATCCTATTATCCCAGCTCCTACTCTGGCCTCATCTTTCTTCCCAGTGCTATTTAGTTGCATTGGCTAAGAGTTTTCTCTTTATAACTACTTTACCTATTTCTGATGCCAATTTTATTTTAATTTCTACTTACCATCAAGGGATATTCCTCCTGTGATTTGTTTTATTCCTTGTTTTTTTTATTCTCTAAGTCTTGTATTAGGTTTGATTGCTGCATAAACTCAGTAGATGGTCTGAAAGCCAGAATGCGTGTCGTGAAATTTACCATTACTCGTTACTTTACCATTAGGAGACTAGGTAAGGTAAGGTAATTATCAAAAGAAGGCACCAAACCGGGAAGGCTATGTAGCACCATCAAAGTGCGAAATAATCAGAGGGCGCTAAATATCACCAAGAATGCCAATACGAGAACAAAAACGCATAAGGCGAACGATATCAAAAGTATCCGATTCACCTAGAATTCTATCGAGGGACAAGTG
Source organism: Procambarus virginalis (assembly GCA_020271785.1). Classification (NCBI taxonomy): domain Eukaryota; kingdom Metazoa; phylum Arthropoda; class Malacostraca; order Decapoda; family Cambaridae; genus Procambarus; species Procambarus virginalis. The sequence continues at coordinate 10,386 of WNGS01166695.1, forward strand.
ACCGCAAGGGACGGTCGGAAAGCAAGACACACGCTCGTCCTGGAAGTCAGGACATTCAACAAGGATATGCACAACTGTAAGAGGGACAACGCAACTCGGACAATAAGGAGCAGGGCGGCGCTCCATTAAGTGACCGTGGGTTAAGCGAGTATGGCCAACCCGCAGCCGTGCCAAAGCAGTTTCCCACCGCCGGTTATGGTGGTAGGAGGAAGGCCATGGGGACACACTAGGTTTGAGAGTACACAGCTTGTTACTAACCACAGAGGATCAACAACCCTGCCAACGGGCAAGGATGGAAGAATGAATAACAGGATAAAAGTCGGAATAAGGAATACCTTTACGGGAGATGGGACAAAAACGGATAGCGTCCTTAGCGGCAGCATCCGCACGCTCATTGAAAGAAACACCAATATGGCTGGGAACCCAGCAAAACTCTACTGACTTAAATTTACTAGAAATAAGAAACAGCCAATGTTGAATCTCGATGACCACCGGATGGACAGGATTAAAGGACCCAAGAGCCATGAGGGCACTACGAGAGTCAACTACAATCACAAAGGAGGAATGAGAATGAGAGAGCAAGAGACGGAGAGCATAGAGAATAGCATAAAGTTCCTCCGTAAAGATGCTAGCCTCCGAAGGAAGGTGACACATATAAGTACGATCAGGAAAAACAACAGAGTAGCCCACACCGTCCGCAGACTTAGACCCATCAGTGAAGATGGAAATAGAGTGGGAGTGCGAAGAAAAGTGCTCAAGGAAGAGGCTTTTCAGAATTGTAGGATAGGGTAAAGGCTTTAGTAATACAAGTCAAGGCCATACAAAACTTGGGAAGGGGGACTCTCCACGGAGGCAAGGAAGGAACAATATGAGGAGAAACTTTAGAAATATGAACAGAAAGAGAATCCTGTAAGCGAGATAGCCGGACAGAAAGTGGGAGACGATGAAGAGGAACAGGAGCTACAGGAGGAGGAAAAGTCAAAGCACGACAGAGGCGAGAGGAAGGATGCTGCAAGGACCGCGCAAGATAGCGAAGGCAGTAGTGATCACGGCTGTCCTGAAGAGAAAGCCAGTGTCAACATACAAACTGAGGGCGGGAGTCGAACGAAAGGCACCAGAGCTGAGACGTAACCCAGTATGGTGCAAAGCATCAAGACGGCGAAGAGTAGAAGGAGAAGCAACATAGTAAGCAGGGAAACCATAATCGAGTTTAGACAGGACGAGAGAGGAGTGCAAATAGAGGAGCGTGCGCCTATCTGCTCCCCAAGAAGTATGGGACAAAACCTTCAGTAGGTTAAGGGCCCTTAGAGCATTCAACTCGGAGGTAAAAGATATGGGCTGACCAAGACAAACGAGTGTCAAAGACTAACCCCAAGAGCTTTGCGGAATCCCTGTACACAATGGGATGACCATAAAGCGACAAAGAGGAACGAAGAACGACATGCTTCCGAGTAAAAGTCATAGCACAAGTCTTAGACAAAGAGAACTTGAAGCTATGATCGTTGGCCCAAGACGACACTGCATCAATCGCAAGTTGAAGCCACCGTTGAAGGAGAGTTGAATCATCACCCCGACAGAAAAGGGTAAGATCATCAACATAGAGAGCAGAGAAGACGCCAGAAGGAAGAGAGGAAAGAAGACCGTTGAGGGCAACTAGAAAAAGAGTAGTGCTCAGAACACTACCCTGGGGTACACCCTCATACTGCCGAAAAGGGGCAGAGAGAGCAGTACCAAGCCGCACACGAAAGGAACGACGAGAGATGAAGCTCTGGAGGAAGAGAGGGAGGTTCCCACGAAGGCCAAAAGAATGAAGTTGAGACACAATATGATACCGCCAGGTAGTGTCGTAAGCCTTTTCCAGGTCAAAAAAGACGGCAACAACGGAGGTCTTCGCAGCAAAAGCAGTACGAATATAGACCTCCAAGTTCACCAGGACATCCGTTGTGCTGCGGCACTTGCGAAAACCAAATTGAGAAGGGGAGAGGTTATATCTTGAGATGATTTCGGGGCTTTTTAGTGTCCCCGCGGCCCGGTCCTCGACCAGGCCTCCACCCCCAGGAAGCAGCCCGTGACAGCTGACTAACACCCAGGTACCTATTTTACTGCTAGGTAACAGGGGCATAGGGTGAAAGAAACTCTGCCCATTGTTTCTTGCCGGCGCCTGGGATCAAACCCAGAACCACAGGATCACAAATCCAGCGTGCTGTCCGCTCGGCCGACCGGCTCCCTAAAGGTGGTGATAGTGTTCTAAGAACCACATCAAACGAAAGTTAACCATACGTTCGAAGACCTTGCAGACACTACTCGTGAGGGAAATAGGGCGGAAGTCCTTGGGGGATGACCCGAGAGACCCTGGTTTCCGAACAGGGAGGACAACAGCATCGAGCCAGTCTTCAGGGACCGACGACAACTTCCAGACCCAATTGTACAGACTCAGTAAATACTGAGACTTGCACGGAGGGAGATGGCGAAGCATTTCATAATGAACGCCATCGGGAGACTGACTAGATGGTTTGGAAAAGGATGGGTGTGACCATTTTACTGTTGACGGGGTGCTGAGTAAGTTAATGATGGCTAACGCCTGGATGGATCCTATGGAAGCAGCATCCTCGCGCCTCGCTGAGGAAGATACTAAATTATCTTCCCGAAAAACTAAAATCTACGTAAATAAAAATGTAAATGTTCGTTTGTTCAAAATCACTATTCTCAAAAAAGTTCTTCGCTGATTTGAAATTTTCACACATCGTTCCATTTGCATCCGAGCGGGTTTTTATATACATATTGTATAGATGTGACGTTTGTGATGGTGAAAACCTGCTTTTTTGTGTTTTTCATGTGAGGGAAATCTTCGAAACCTCTTTACCTCTTTGTTTTGAAATTTTGACACAACGTTGCATTCAAATAGGCGCATGTTTTTATATACCTACTATATTAATGCCTCGCCAGTGACAGGAAACACATTTTTTTTTTAACAGCTCCATCTGTTAGACATAAGAGCAACACATGCTGTAATCTCCAAAAGTTCTTCACCAATTGTTTTGAAATTTTGACACAACGTTTCATTCAAATAGGCGCATGGTTTTATATACCAACTATATACATTCCTCACCTGTGACAAGAAAAAATATAAAACATGATTTTTTTTTTTACAGCACCATCTTTTGCATGTAATAGCAACAGACGCTATACTAATTATGTTACGATTCCATTTCAGTGTTTCAGATTTCACTGATAAATTGAATTTCCATAGATTTCAATTTATTTTAATTTTGATTTAGTTATTTTGTGTGCATTGCATTGGAATTGAGCTGTGTTGTTTACCATCACATTCATTTCTTGAGTATAGTTTTTTTTCATTGTTTTCTATTTTGTTTTTTTAAATGTTTTTCTTATATTTCTGTGATGGGAACATCAGATCATTTGGGAATGCATCGGACGAGGGAGTGGGGAATGGTTGGGAGGACAAGGGGAAAGGAGTGGGGGATGGTGGGGAGGATGAGGGGATGGGGGAGTTGGGAATGGTGGGGACGAGGGGGACAGGGAAATGGTGGGGAGGACACGGGAACAGGAGACAGGGGAATGGTGGAAAGGATGAGGGGAATTGGGAAGGGGGAAATAGTAGGGAGGACGAAGGGACAGGTAGTGGGAGAGTATGGGGGAGGATGCGGGGACGGTGGAATGGGGAATGGTTAGGACGAGGGGAAACTGAAGTGGGGGGATGGTGGGGAGGACAAATGGATGAGGGAAGAAAGGGAATGGTGGGAAGGGCGAGGGGACGGGGGAGTGGGGAATTGTTGGGAGGACAAAAGGACGGGGGAGGGGGGAATTGGTGGGGGAGGACTGGGAGACAGGGGAAGGTTGCTGTGGCTCAGCAAGCACATGCATTGCCGAGCCACAGCAATGCATGTGCATTGCTGTGGAAGATGGTGAGGAGGACAAGAGGATGGTAGAGTGGGGAATGGTTAGGAGGACGAGGGGTCAAGTGAGTGGGGAATGGTTGGAAGGACGAAGGGAATGGGGAGTGAGGAATGGTTGGGAAGACTGGAAGACAGGGGAAGGTTGCTGTGGCTCAGCAACCCACATACGTTACCGAGTCACAGCAACAAGTGGCCGGGTACTGCCAGAACCAAATAAAATAGATGGTGACCAAGCAGGCTGGGCTGATAAACACTACACTCCCATGGCAAGACTGATCAGTGAAACTATAGATTCAGCAGAAACTTCAGCCGCCAGTGATAGTGCTACTGTACGACCCTCCATTCCCACAAGTTTGAAAATGAGGGAATTGACAACGTATCCGTCTGTCCTGGACCATTATCAAGTGCAGTGAGTTTGACCCAAACGGAATCAATTATTTTATTGTCAGACGTGTGGATTAGTTGTGTAATTTTTAGGCACGTCATTGTTCCTTATTGTCCACATGCTACTATGCCTGTGCCCTGTGCAACAATTAAATTGCACTGCATCGTTCTGCCTTTATCTTGCGCAGGCTTTACACAGGCTTCACAGACTTTGCTAGGGGTTTCTGTGATTGCCATCAACTGTTCTCCGATTTTCTACTTCACAAATATTCTAGATAATTCTGCTAGATACGAGTGTCCGCACACTCCAGCCACTAGTTGTACTCACCTAGTTGTGCTTGCGGGGGTTGAGCTCTGGCTCTTTGGTCCCGCCTCTCAACCGTCAATCAACAGGTGTACAGGTTCCTGAGCCTATTGGGCTCTATCATATCTACACTTGAAACTGTGTATGGAGTCAGCCTCCACCACATCGCTTCCTAATGTATTCCATTTGTCAACCACTCTGACACTAAAAAAGTTCTTTCTAATATCTCTGTGGCTCATTTGGGCACTCAGTTTCCACCTGTGTCCCCTAGTGCGTGTGCCCCTTGTGTTAAACAGCCTGTCTCTATCAACCCTGTCGATTCCCCTGAGAATCTTGAATGTGGTGATCATGTCCCCCCTAACTCTTCTGTCTTTCAACGAAGTGAGGTTTAATTCCTGCAGTCGCTCCTCGTAGCTCATACCTCTCAGCTCGGGTACTAGTCTGGTGGCAAACCTTTGAACCTTTTCCAGTTTAGTCTTATGCTTGACTAGATAGGGACTCCATGCTGGAGCCGCATACTCCAGGATTGGTCTGACATATGTGGTATATAATGTTCTGAAAGATTCGTTACACAAGTTTCTAAAGGCCGTTCTTATGTTAGCCAACCTGGCATATGCTGCTGATGTTATCCTCTTGATATGAGCTTCAGGGGACAGGTCTGGCGTGATATCAACCCCCAGGTCTTTCTCTCTCTCTGACTCTTGAAGTATTTCATCTCCCAAATGATACCTTGTATCTGGTCTCCTGCTTCCTACCCCTATCTTCTACTAGTGTGGACAAGGGGATGTGTGGTGTCGAGAATGTGGGAATACAAGCCACACACTGTCGACCCGCGCTTCCTCACTCCAGCCACACACACCCAACATCACGGTTCTGTCCTCTTACAAATTTTGTCTGAATTTGGCCATTTGCCTGTATGGCCGAAAATGGATGTAATTTGAAAATGAAAAATAATTGAAAAAAGTTGAATTTTTGTTTTCCTAAACAGCAAGTTAAGGGTCCACTGGTAGGTTAGAAGGACAAGAAGTTCTCCTAGGGTTCTAAAACGTCATGAAACCAATAATTGAAAGTTTCCTCTCCCAACCTAACAGACTAAGCTGGAGGACCCAGACAGAAAACAGGACAGTACATCACTTTTGTGAACCGATTTAATTTCAAATTACGTTCATTTTTGGCCATATGGCGCATACAAGTTAAAAGCAACGGTATTTGTAAAAGGACGGGTTGACTATGTACATTGCTTTTGTATTCTCACAGCGTCTGGAATTGCAGTAGTTTTTTTTCAAGTGTTAACTGATAGCAATAACAATTAGTAGTGGAAAAACAAAGTTAGCCTAGAACTTAAAACTAAAGCATAACAATAGCTTTAAGAACAAGCAATGGAAAACAAACTCATAATGTACGCTGTCAAATTTCTTCCCTAGAGTGTAGAGGGTTGCACGGGAAACGGGACTGGTGTTGTCCAGCGGACTCTCTTCTTTCGAGCTTCAGCCAAGTCATCCATCCTTGAGCGGTAAAGTGGGGAAGCGGCAACACCAATTCTCGACTCACCAGTGTTGTAGGTGGTCGTCTGGCTGCTTCTGATGGGTTAGTCCTCTCCAACTCTCAAGGTGCCCGTCAACCAGGGGCCCGAGGAGGACGGCCCCCATGCTGTACATGTGGACCACATCCTATAGATAGAATAGGTCTAAGTCAGGGCCTGAAACAATTGAAATTAATTTTTTGAGGTATGAAATACAAAGGGATGAGGTAGCTTCCACTCCACTTACTTCTCCAATTAAGGGTAATGGATGAGGTGGGTACAGTGTTAGTACTAGTTGGCTCCTTGACCAACTCGAGGATCTCGAAAGTACCGTAGTTATCACACTTTCACACGTGCTGTATGAGTATGAAAAAGTTATCAGCAGAGACCTAGGTGTTGATCTTTGCCTCGGTTCCTTTGTAGGCTATGGAATCTGGCTTACAATTGGACACCAGGTAAGGAATTTGCACCTTTCGCATCACTTGGTAGTCTTTTTGCCAGAGTCTGCCAGCCATGTACTGGGTGATATCGTCATGAAACCTCACCCGAGCACAATGGGTCTTAAAACACACTTGGGAGATATGCTCGAGTTTTCAGTCTGGTGCACGTTAGGCACATGTCGTTCTTCTCGGGCTTCTCTTGTGTTATCCTCTTAGTGGTCGACACTGCATTCGTTCTGATCTGAATAGCATGGACGCACTCCCCATCTTGCATCAGATGAGTGCCCGAGACGACCCTCCTGTGGCACGAAGGTTCTTCTCAGGCGGACTCGAGGACTTTTCCATCCAACATACATGGAAATGTAGAGGTTGGACCTCCACACTTGGGAGTGCTGGGGCGCCATGACCACCGGAATCCCAGGCATGGAGGCGGGCCGGACCAGAGGCATACTACATTATCCAATACGAGCTGGCCCGCCGCCGCCCTACCTAACTGCCGGATCCACGGTCTTTAGCGAAGATGCCATTGCTTGAGCAGTCAAATGGCCATGGTAAAGTCTGTGATACCAAGCCCGCCGTCTTTAGTCTTGGCATGAAAGAAGGTGTTGGGTTTATCATGGGGTAGATGCAGCCATCTGCGGATTGCTTGTTCTATCCATCCTCCCAAACATGTTAACACACACCTGAACACTAGATGGCGGTTAAGCTTTGGAATCAGGTTATGCTTATTGATGAAGTAAGTAAGTAATTATCAAAAGAAGGCACCAAACCGGGAAGGCTATGTAGCACCATCAAATGTGCGGAATAATCAGAGGTCGCTAAATATCACCAAGGATGCCATATACGAGAACAAAAACGCATAAGGCGAACGATATCAAAAGTATCCGAGTCACCAAGAATTCTATCGAGGGACAGGTGACCGCGCGGGGCGGTCGGACAGCAAGACACACGCTCGTCCCGGAAGTCAGGACATTCAAGAAGGACATGCACGACCGTAAGAGGGACAATGCAATTAGGACAATAAGGAGCAGGGTGGCGCTCCATCAAGTGACCATGGGTTAAGCGAGTATGGCCAATACACAACCTCGCCAGAGCAGTTTCCCATCGCCGGTTACGGTGATAGGAGGACGGCCGCGAGGAAACACAACATTTAAGAGTACGGAGTTTGTTACCAGTAACAGACTACCAAGAAGCCTGCCAACGGGTAAGGATGGAGGAATGGATAACCGGGTAAAAGTAAGAATATGGAATACCTTTACGAGAGATGGGACAAGAGCGGACAGCTTCCTTGGCGGCAGCATCCGCACGCTCATTTAAAGACACGCCAATAAGGCTGGGAACCCAACAAAACTCAAGCGACTTAAACTTACTGTGAACAAGAAACAGCCAATGCTGGATTTCGACAACTACTGGATGAACCGGATTAAAGGACCCGAGAGCCATGAGGGCACTACGAGAGTCAACAAATTCCACAAAGGAAGACTGACAACGAGAAAGCAGGAGACGAAGAGCATAGAGAATAGCATAAAGCTCCGCTGTAAAGATACTAGTCTCCGGAGGTACGCGACACGTATAAGTGCGATCAGGAAAAACAACAGAGTAGCCAACACCGTCCGCAGACTTAGACCCATCAGTGAAGACAGAAACGGAGCAGGAGTGAGAAGAAAAGTGCTCAAGGAAAAGGCGTTTTAGAACTGTAGGAGGGGGTAAAAGCTTTAGTGATGCGGGTCAAGAATGGATAACCTTACTGTGGAGGAATCCTCCTCCACAGGAAGCGGCGGAAAATCCTCCTCACTGAAGAGGTTCACGGGTGCAACGGCAAGCGCAGAACAGTCAGCAGCCTGATGGCCCAAGAGGCCACAACGATAACACGGCCGAGGCTGGCGGGCGTAAAACACCCGAACGTTGTAACCCATAAGACGCACAGAGGATGGAATATCTTCCCAGAGCCTCATGCCCAGGGTGCGAATGTTAGTCCGCACACCCTTAAGTGGGCTGGAAGACACCACGTTCACCCGCACACTAACCACTGCGCCAAACCGGCTGAAGTACCGCCGTAGCAGACCCTCCGGAAACTCCAATGGAGCCCCATGCACACTGACGTAAGTGAGGGCACCACTCCGATCAGAGAGTGACACAGTGCCCGCACCATCCGGCAGGGGTAATGTCCGCCCCTCGTATCGACGGAGAAAGTCGCGATACGCCAATTTCTCTGTGAACTTCAATATTGCTTGACGTGCTGTCACCAGCTCGACTCCATAAATGTTTATCACAGGGATATGAAGCAACTCACACACCAGTGCTATCTCTGGGTACCCAGCCCGTCCGGAAAATTCGAGGCCCACAGACTAAGCCCGCAGTACAGGGGGGAGGGGGACCCCCATCGTGAACTCCACGTCAGCACAGACAGGCAGAGAGACACCCGCCCCAACTGACCAAATTGGTAAACAACACCAACAGCCGGAGCTCCGAGGCAACACGTCTGTCCCCTACCGAAGCTAGGGCCAGACTCCCAATGTACCTAATAGACATCAGAGACGGAAAATGAATATTCCATATGGCTTGCATGAGCACTTTATTAATTGTATATCAAAATGGTATCAAGATTACACAATAACGAATGTACAAACCTTCTCCAAAGATCTCGTTGATACGATTACTACCTACTACGACACATGGGTGTGTTGGGAAACAAGTCGTAAGCCTAGCAGAAGTGGGCAATACCTGCCACCACCCAAGTGGGTCCTTGACCCCGTATTTGTTAAAGAACATGAACGAGTAAAGCAACTTGGAGATACGTACAAACGAACCAAAGCACAAAGTGACTTGCATGTATTTCTAGTTGCAAATAGAGAGGTGAGAGACATGAGCAACGTTATACATAATAAACATTGGGAACCTTGAGGATACCTTGAGGTGCTTCCGGGGCTTATCGTCCCCGCGGCCCGGTCATCGACCAGGCCTCCTGGTTGCTGGACTGATCAACCAGGCTGTTGGACGCGGCTGCTCGCAGCCTGACGTATGAGTCACAGCCTGGTTGATCAGGTATCCTTTGGAGGTGCTTATCCAGTTCTCTCTTGAACACTGTGAGGGGTTTGCCAGTTATGTCCCTTATGTGTCTCGGGCCTCTGATGTTGATAGAGTTCTCTCTCAGAGTACCAGTTGCACCTCTGCTTTTCAACGGGGGTATTCTGCACATCCTGCCATGTCTTCTGGTCTCATGTGATGTTATTTCTGTGTGCAGGTTTGGGACCAGCCCCTCTAATATTTTCCACGTGTAAATTATTATGTATCTCTCCCGCCTGCGCTCAAGGGAATACAGATTTAGGCTCTTTAGTCGGTCCCAATAGTTTAGATGTTTTACCGAGTGGATTCTAGCAGTAAAGGATCTCTGCACGCTCTCCAGGTCAGCAATTTCACCAGCAGTGAAAGGGGCTGTCATTGTGCAGCAGTACTCCACTCTAGAGAGCACAAGCGTTTTGAAAAGTGTCATCATCGGTATAGCATCTCTAGTGTGAAAAGTTCTTGTTATCCAACCTGTCATTTTTCTTGCAGTTGTGACGGCTACTTTATTGTGTTCTTTAAAGGTAAGGTCTTCCGACATGAGTACACCCAGATCCTTTACATTGCCTTTTCGTTCTATGTTATGATTTGCCTGAGTTTTGTACGTGGTTTCCGTTTTTATATTTTCATTTTTTCCATAGCGCATGAGCTGGAACTTGTCTTCGTTAAACACCATATTATTTTCTGTAGCCCATAGAAAGACCTGATCTACATCTGACTGGAGGTTCGCCGTGTCCTCTATGTTGCCTACTCTCATGAAGATCCTAGTGTCATCTGCAAAGGATGATACAGTGCTATAGGTTGTGTTCTTGTCTATGTCCGATATGAGGATGAGAAAAAGTACTGGAGCAAGCACAGTACCCTGGGGGACTGAGCTCTTAACGGTTGACGGGTTGGATTTTATTTTGTTGACTATTACACATTGGGTTCTGTTGGTCAGGAAATTGTAGATCCATCTGCCTACTTTTCCGGTAATTCCTTTTGAGCGCATTTTATGGGCAATAACACCATGGTCACATTTATCAAAAGCTTTTGCGAAATCTGTGTAAATTACATCAGCGTTTTGTTTGTCTTCCATAGCATCTAATGCCATATCATAGTGGTCCAGCAACTGCGACAGGCAAGAGCGCCCTGTTCTGAAACCATGTTGTCCGGGGTTATGGAGATGCTGTGATTCCATGTATTTTGTGATCTTACTTCTTAGCACTCTCTCAAAAATTTTTATGATGTGCGATGTTAGTGCTATCGGTCTGTAATTTTTTGTCTCTGCCTTATTTCCTCCTTTATGAAGTGGTGCTATCTCTGCTGTTTTTAGTATATCAGGAATAACGCCAGTATCTAGGCTTTGTCTCCACAGAATGTGAAGGGCCTGCGATAGTGGTTTTTTACAGTTCTTGATGAATATGGAGTTCCAAGAATCCGGGCCTGGTGCGGAGTGCATAGGCATACTGTTTATGGCTTCTTCAAAATCCAGTGGGGATAGGGTGACGTCTGATATATGATTTGATGTTGGTATCATATCCATGAAAAATTCATTTGGGAAGAGTTCTTACAAAGTATACACTTGTTGAAGTTTGTGAAAAGATACGAAAAATCTCTAGAAGAAGCCCAACCAAACCACTGCACCACAGCCCACTAGAACAAACAAACATTCTCCTTGATCAGTGGGCACTAACATCAAGCTACAGCTCACTCCCAATTAACATACAGCAGAAACTTAATGACACACACCCCAACAGACAACGAACCATCAATCTTGCCTTGTACAGCTATCGACGTGTTGGACCTAAATGATGTAACTGAATGGGAATTAAATCATGCACTAAAGATGGGAAAATCAACTGCTCCTGGAGAGGACGGTATTACTTACAGTCTACTGAGAATAGTCTCACACGTACCAGGTATGCCACTGTTAGTGTTGTACAGAATGAGTTTACGTGAAGGAGTATTACCTGATGCTTGGACACAGAGTGTCATTGTTCCCATCCCCAAACCACACTCAGATAATTATAGACCCATATCTCTAACATCGTGTGTCTGTAAAGTGCTAGAACGTATTGTTCTTATTAATGTTGGACCCCCTGATGCAATACTATGAGAAACTTTAACGTTTGACCCCTGATGCAACATTATGACAAACATTAATGTTGGAACCCTGATGCAACATTATGACAAACATTAATGTTGGAACCCTGATGCAACATTATGACAAACATTAATGTTGGAACCCTGATGCAACATTCTGAAAAACTTTAAGGTTGATCCCTTGACGTAACATTTGGACAAACTTTAATGCTTGACCCCTGATGCAACATTATGACAAACTTTAATGTTTGACCCCTGATGCAACATTATGACAAACTTTAATGTTTGACCCCTGATGCAACATTATGACAAACTTCAATGTTTGACCCCTGATGCAACATTATGACAAACTTCAATGTTTGACCCCTGATGCAACATTATGACAAACTTTAATGTTTGACCCCTGATGCAACATTATGACAAACTACACTTTCGCGCGCCCGGCGAACTAGGGAAAAAAGCAGGATATGTGCATGGCGTGCGCAGCGGGCGCGGTGTGGCAAAACAAAAATGTGTATACTCTTTTTACTCTCCTGACCTTAGTTCTCAAGCTACGTATTTCATTTTGGTACCAATGTGTTCGCAATACAATTCTCTAGAAGAACGTTAGTAAAAAAGGTCACGAAAGGTATAGGAATACCATTACCAAATAAATAACTACATAGATGACTCGCCGTGAGCCCTAAACAGCAACAAAATGTTTCTACTCTTGGGATTGCTGTCAACTCCACACTTGTCCTACAGCGTTACTTTTGGTATCAATGGACTCGCAGTGAAATTCCGAACACAGAGATATGAATATAAACGTAGAATCATGTTCGCGGCCCACCCGCAAGAGTGTGGAAAGTGGCCGAACTGTTACCCGGTATTGGTGACACGACGACACATGGGCGATCCGGTGCTTTGAAAGTTTATACTTATTTCACTGTCCTGACATTATTTTTCTATGTACGTCATTCATTTTTGTGCCAATGTGTTCGCAATAGAATGTTCTATGAGCACGTAGGTAAAAAAAGATCAACAAAGCTTAAGTTAGATTAGATTTTATCAGGACATCATTTTGAGTCATGTGCGCAGAAGCGGTTAGGCGAACAGGACATCCGGCTGAGTCCTGATCGCGGCAAAGTGTTTAATTAATGTTTCACACCTGATCAGAGAGAATTGACCGGAAAGGGAATTATCAACTGTGGTTGGCTCACTTTGCTATTTACAGCGGGCTATCTACAGCGGGCTACTTACAGCGGGCTATCTACAGCGGGCTACCTACAGCGGGCTACCTTCAGCGAGCTACATACAGCGGGCTACCTACAGCGGGCTATCTACAGTGGGCTACCTACAGCGGGCTACCTACAGCGGGCTATCTACAGCGGGCTACCTACAGCGGGCTACCTACAGCGGGCTATCTACAGCGGGCTACCTACAGCGGGCTACCTACAGTGGGCTACCTACAGCGGGCTATCTACAGCGGGCTACCTACAGCGGGCTACCTACAGCGGGCTATCTACAGCGGGCTACCTACAGCGGGCTACCTACAGTGGGCTACCTACAGCGGGCTATCTACAGCGGGCTACCTACAGCGGCCTACCTTCAGCGAGCTACATACAGCGGGCTACCTATAGCGGGCTATCTACAGCGGGCTACCTACTGCAGGCTACCTACAGATTGGTCTCGCCTGTGAGGATCCGCTCATCATCGTGATTAACAAACCCAATCAGGGCGTTTACCATTGGGACCTACCTGATACGGAGGACTGATTGGCTTCGCTTCTGAGGCTGAGCGTATCGTACCAACAGCCCCGAGTCAACAACGTCCGCTTGCATCAAGCCTCGCCTCAAGGACACAAGTATCTACTAATGCAACATTACTGCATCTTTACAACAGTAGACAAACTGCGCAAGAGCAAGCACTGTAGGACCTGGTTGTGTTTGTCTGCTAGTGTATTGGCAAGGCACCAAGACCTGCCCGCGTGTGGCTGTGCTTGCGAGCGGAGTGGATACCGAGCACTCGACAAGGTTTTAAGCAGAGGCAGGTTAAGAGCTCGGAAGGCAGCGGCAGGTTAAGAGCTCGGAAGGCAGCGGCAGGTTAAGAGCTCGGAAGGCAGAGGGAGGTTAAGAGCTTGGCAGAGTCGCGTTAGTGCCTCTTTTGTTTAGTTCATCTTACGTGGGAACCTTCCTGAACTATATCCTACATCAAGGCTTCCCCAGAGTGACCTGAAGAGTGTACCGTGCGATACAGTGACCGTGTGGATAGTGAACATTGCCTTGGTCTCAAGTGTTTAAGTAACAGTTGTATAGTTCACTCATATAAGTGTTGGCTTATGGAAAGGAAGAGATACATTAGCTCCATGTAAGTACAATTATATGTTTCACTTAGAGTAGAGACTTCTTTGTTATGTAAGTTTCGTGTTTGTAGATATTAAGGCAGTTGATAACTCATCTGTTGTGTGTGTGTGTGTGTGTGCATACATAAATAGACTGATTAAAAGTTAACAGCTTCATATAGCACTTATATATAAGCTGCTCACTGAACACAATAAAGAGTTTAGAGTCTCATTTACATTGATTAAATCTCATACAAGTATAACCCATCCTGATAACACAGATATTGCAGCTAAATTAGCAAGAAACAAGGGTGAAGTTCACGTAGACTTAGGAGTCCCGTCTTTGTTTTTAAGATTCCAAACATTGAAGACAGATAGGGAGAGAAATCGCCAACTCTCAACACCCTGAAAGGACTACTATAAAAAATGAGATTTGTTTAGTTCTGATAATTTTCTATATGGGCAGAACAGAACTTCCACCAGACGGGGCGACACAGTGGTTACCACGATCACGTTGGGGTTCCGTACCTGTGGCAGGTGGCTACCGTTACCTGTGACAGGTGGCTACCGCTACCTGTGGCAGGTGGCTACCGCTACCTGTGGCAGGTGGCTACCGCTACCTGTGGCAGGTGGCTACCGCTACCTGTGGCAGGTGGCTACCGCTACCTGTGGCCGATGGCTACCGTTACCTGTGGCTACCGTTACTTGTGGCAGGTGGCTACCGTTACCTGTGGCAGGTGACTACCGTTACCTGTGGCAGGTGACTACCGTTACCTGTGGCAGGTGGCTACCGTTACCTGTGGCAGGTGGCTACCGTTACCTGTGGCAGGTAGCTACCGTTACTCGGGGCAGGTGGCTGCCGTTACCTGTGGTAGGTGACTACCGTTACCTGTGGCAGCTGGTGGCTACCGTTACCTGTGGCAGGTGACTACCGTTACCTGCGGCAGGTGGCTACCGTTACCTGTGGCAGGTGGCTAGCGTTACCTGTGGCAGGTGGCTACCGTTACCTGTTTCAGGTGGCTATCATTAACTGTAGCAGATGGGTACCGTTACCTGTGGCAGGTGGCTACCGTTACCTGTGGCCGGTGGCTACCGTTACATGTGACAGGTGCCTACGGTTACCTGTGGCAGGTGGCTACCGTTACCTGTGGCAGGTGGCTACCGTTACCTGTTGCAGATGGATACCGTTATCTGTGGCAGGTGGCTATCGTTACCTGTGGCAGGTGGCTACCTTTCCCTTTGGCAGGTAATTACCGTTACCTGTGGGAGATGGCTACCGTTAACAGTGGCAGGTGGCTACCGTTACCTGTGGCAAGTGGCTATCGTTATCTGTGGCAGGTGGTTACCGTTCCTTGTGGCAGGTGGCTACAGTTACCTGTGGCAGGTGGCTACCGTTACCTGCAGCAGGTGGCTACCGTTACCTGTGTCAGGTGGCTACCGTTACCTTTGGCAGGTGGCTACCGTTACCTGCAGCAGGTGGCTACCGTTACCTGTGGCAGGTGGCTACCGTTACCTTTCGCAGGTGGCTACCGTTACCTGCAGCAGGTGGCTACCGTTACCTATGGCAGGTGGCTACCATTACCTATGGCAAACGGTTACCGTTACCTGTGGCAGGTGGCTACCGTTACCTGTGGCAGGTGGCTACCGTTACCTGTGGCAGGTGGCTACAGGTGACGTGTCACATTCCTCAACACTTGATGTGTAAACTCTGTGAGCAGGAAGTGGGTCATAATCTCTCACACCACATTACTGAACACCCTGTCATTTGACCCGTCAGACCTGCCGGTGTGAAGTACCTGGTATTTTTCAATGGCGTTATTCACTCTCATGTTCTTCAGTATATTTTCATAATACGTCCTAAGTTTCCCAGTATTGGCTACTGATCACATGGAAGTTGGAGTTTTAGTATCACATACTCGCTCTTAAGAAATTATTAACCCTTATATAGTGTTGGGTAGATGTGTGAATGCGGAGGCACCTCAGTAGGTTAATTCATAACAAAAATGTTGCCAGTGTCAGCTGCTGATCACCTGCTCCTGTTTCACCAACCATCCTGCGAGATAGCGATTTTACCGTCACAAAGCTCAAATGAGTGCCGGACCTACCGGACTGTGGTGGATATGTGGGCCTGCGGGCCGCTCCATGCAACAGCCTGTTGGACCAAGAGCTCACAAGTCAAGCCTGGCCTCATGCCAGGCTTGGGGGAGTAGAAGAACTCCCAGAACCCCATCAAGCAGGCATTAATCAGGTAAAACTGCCTTTTGACACAAACTATGTAAGTCTTCAAATATTCTAGAGTAGCTCCATTATGCTCCATAAATGCCCCATATATGCTCTATAATGCTCCATTAATGTTAATATAATAAATAGTAAAATCAATTAAATTATATTTCCATGACCTCATTGAGATCACATCAGATTAGCTCTGATAAATAAATGGATCCTCAAGTGAATACTGATTATAAATTTACAAGTAATTCAAGGAACCTTGTCCTTTGGTATCAAACCCTGGTTCCAAGACCATTATGCCACACGAGGAACGTCCCATGTCACCAGTCTTGTTATTACCTGATTCTCATTGGCTCCCTACAGTCAGAATCACAATCAGAAACGTCGTCGTCCCTTCACCTTCTAGTGTGTGGTCTGGTCAACTTACTTTAGCCACGTTATTGTTACTCATCGCCCGCACAATCAGAAACATTATTTGCAGAACTTACATAGATCACTACAATACTGGCTGGACCCAACAGGTATACACCAGTCTATATCACACGTTCATTTTAAACATAGAGAGCAACATTTTGCTTACAGTATGATAGATGATGTATTGAAAAGGCAAAGTGAGTTTTGGCATTAGAGCGGCAAGAAATATTGGCACAATTTATATCATAAAATTGCCACGATAAGCCAATTTGAAATACAACTAATATAAACTAATAATACCATGCCGTTATAGATATTTGCACACCATCAACATTCTACATCAACAGATTTTAGGGATATCCCAGGGGTTATCGCTGGGTTATCCCTGGAGTTATCCCTGGGTTATCACAGAGGATATCCTCGGGTTATCCCTGGGGTTATCCCAGGTCAAAATCACTCTTAAAAACACAGCTCAAATAAGATTGATCTGACATCAATTAGACTCAAAATGCCTGCCAATAATCCATCTTTGTAACAGTAGTTCATCCATAAGTCCAAATTTAAATTTTTGGGTAGAGCTGTGTATGGTTGTGGTGGTCCTAGCCTTGCTGTGTAGTGTTGTGGTGGCCCTGGACCTGCTGTGTGTGATTGTGGTGACCCTGGACCTGCTGTGTAGTGTTGTGGTGGCCCTGGACCTGCTGTGTGTGATTGTGGTGACCCTGGACCTGTTGTGTATTGTTGTGGTGACCCTGGACCTGCTGTGTGTGGTTGTGGTGACCCTGGACCTGTTGTGTATGGTTGTGGTGGCCCTGGACCTGCTGTGTGTGATTGTGGTGACCCTGGACCTGCTGTGTAGTGTTGTGGTGGCCCTGGACCTGCTGTGTGTGATTGTGGTGACCCTGGACCTGCTGTGTGTGGTTGTGGTGGCGCTGGACCTGCTGTGTGTGGTTCTGGTGGCCCTGGACCTGCTGTGTATGGTTGTGGTGGCCCTGGACCTGTTGTGTGTGATTGTGGTGGCCCTGGACCTGCCGTGTATGGTTGTGGTGGCCCTGGACCTGTTGTGTGTGATTGTGGTGGTCCTGGACCTGCTGTGTGTGATTGTGGTGGCCCTGGACCTGCTGTGTGTGATTGTGGTGGCCCTGGACCTGCTGTGTGTGATTGTGGTGGCCCTGGACCTGCTGTGTGTGGTTGTGGTGGCCCGTGACTTGCTGTGTATGGTTGTGGTGGCCAGTGACTTGCTGTGTATGATTGTGGTGGACCTAGACCTGCTGTGAATGGTTGAGGTGGACCTTGACCTGCTGTGTGTGGTTGTGGTGGCCCTTGACCTGCTGTGTATGGTTGTGGTGGCCCTTGACCTGCTGTGTGTGGTTATGGTGTCCCTGGACCTGTTGTGTACGGTTGTGGTGTCCCTGGACCTGCTGTGTATGGTTGAGGTGGCCCTTGACCTGCTGTGTATGATTGTGGTGGCCCTGGACCTGCTGTGTGTGGTTGAGGTGGCCCTTGACTTGCTGTGTACGGTTGAGGTGGCCCTTGACCTGCTGTGTATGATTGTGGTGGTCCTGGACCTGCTGTGTATGGTAGTGGTGACCCTTGACCTGCTGTGTATGATTGTGGTGGCCCTGGACCTGCTGTGTGTGGTTGTGGTGGCCCTAGACCTGCTGTGTATAGTCGTGGTGGCCCTGGACCTGTTGTGTATGGTTGTGGTGGCCCTGGACCTGCTGTGTATGATTGTGGTGGCCCTGGACCTGCTGTGTATGGTTGTGGTGGCCCTGGACCTGCTGTGTATGGTTGTGGTGGCCCTGGACCTGTTGTGTATGGTTGTGGTGGCCCTAGACCTGCTGTGTATGATTGTGGTGGCCCTGGACCTGCTGTGTATGGTTGTGGTGGCCCTGGACCTGCTGTGTATGATTGTGGTGGCCCTGGACCTGCTGTGTATGGTTGTGGTGGCCCTGGACCTGCTGTGTATGGTTGTGGTGGCCCTAGACCTGCTGTGTGTGGTTGTGGTGGCCCTGGACCTGATGTGTGTGGTTGTGGTGGCCCTTGACCTGCTGTGTATGGTTGTGGTGGCCCTTGACCTGCTGTGTGTGGTTATGGTGTCCCTGGACCTGCTGTGTGTGGTTGTGGTGGCCCTGGACCTGCTGAGTGTGGTTGTAGTGGCCCTGGACCTGCTGTGTGTGGTTGTGGTGGCCTTGGACCTGATGTGGGTGGTTGTGGTGGCCCTGGACCTGATGTGTATGGTCGTGGTGGCCCTGGACCTGTTGTGTATGGTTGTGGTGGCCCTTGACCTGATGTGTGTGGTTGTGGTGGCCCTGGACCTGCTGTGTATGGTCGTGGTGGCCCTGGACCTGTTGTGTATGGTTGTGGTGGCCCTTGACCTGATGTGTGTGGTTGTGGTGGCCCTCGACCTCATTGACACTTTAATAAACTGAACAATTTGGAGGATGTTGATCCGGACAATTGTGTTATATCTGTCAAAAGGTCAGATGTAACACAGACAAGAAACAACAGTTTTAAGCTGGACAAGCCACATTGTGGGAGCGAGAACACGAGGTGCTCTTGCACCCACACGGTTATAAACCATGGAACCGCCTACCCGCCGAAGCCGTAAGTGCCAAGATTGTTGAATTTCAAAATACAACTGGAAATGATTATCAAGGTAAATGCGGGGACTTTCGACAAGCCGCCGGCTTCCTGTCCTTGTCGAGGCCGAGGAAGGCCAACATTCATCCTCTGTTGGCCCTCAGGTAAATTCAGGTATAATCTAGTTGACTTGAGGGGAAGTGAAATTCACATCTGTTCCTCCATCCATCATCATTCTATTGTACAGGAAGAACCGCACATCTATGGGTCATCCTATTAGGTAAGCAGACTTCTAGCCTCTGGGAGTTTGCTCCACCTTGTGATTGTAGACTTGACCAAAAGTAAACTCTGTCAACAGAACTAGTCGCACACTGTCCGTCATTATATAACTGAATGCAAGAAATCGCAGAATTCGGAGATAACACCATCAATTGTGTCCAAGTAATGTGTAAGTACTTTATGTATAATGATGTACTACCAGAAATCTTAGCCAAGTATACTGAAATTGCTTACTACAGGTTCAGCCTGCACATGCCTGTAAAGCTGCCGCCCAGTTGGGTGGGTGTGGAGCAAGACTGGTAACTGTGTAACTTTGTTGTGAGCCTCTTGTTGAATCACGTGATATAGAAAGAAAATTTATATATTTATATGTATTTTAGTATAGTTGTAATAGGCATCCATCAGTCTCAGGAGACTATGGAGTAGCGCTCTGGTTGTCGGCCTGGAGTGGCCTCTCCAAGGCGCAAAGCCTGGGTAGGTTGATACGGAGGAGAAGCTGTTTCTCATGCAGCAGGTTCCCCCCCTTCCACGGCATCGAAAGTCATCGTCGCAGGAACTGTGAGCTTCGGAGTTGAACTCGAAGTTGGTGAAAAAGGCACAGGGACTTCTAACTCGGAGACCGCCGTGGTCGGGGCCGGAGAAGAACTACCCCATCAAGGGCAAGAACGACCCCAGCCTCCTGAAGCAGAGCCTGGGCCGCACGACCCCCAGGAGGTGGACGTCCCAGTCCCGCACTTACGGGTTCCAGACAGAGATCGTCACAGCCCTCTTTCTCCCGAGGCCGGTATCCTTCAAGACCAAGCAGAAGGAAGAGTGATAATTATTAAATACAACAATTATTATAATAATAATTATTATAATAATTGTTATAATAATAACGTGACTAATTAATAATTATCACTATTCCTTTTGCATTTTAGTATAGATGTATGTATATATATGTGTATGGGTGTAATACAAAAATTGTGTGACTAGCTTCACAAAATTGTTACTTCCTTAGCTAAACGAACTCTGGGGTTCAGTTCCTGTACCCATTATGTGCTTATGTAACCCTTTCCACCACCACCCATGAGATGGGTATAGGTGCATTATTGTGACGATGTCAGCGCCATCTGTTGAGCGCACCCGTCCACATTTTATGTTCCCCGGTGGAGGCTCTGATCTTACAGACATCTGTGTAGTTTCCTTCTTACTATACAAATTTTACTCCTCAGAAGTGATGTGGAGGGTACCTTGGTTGACACGCGTCAGTTCACCCAGGGCAGTCCTGAACGTTAGACTTATTCCAGTGGGAACACCTGGGCCGAGTCTGTGGAGACAGTGAATTGTCTGTGTTGACCAGTGAAGTATTGGTGATTAGACCGACGGACCTGGCCTAGTTGTGTTACGAGATGGAATTAACTTCTGACTGTCCCCATAAGTTAAGACTTCTTATAGGTGAGGTCTTTAGGGGAAGTCAGCCAGTGTATTGCTGGAGAGTCAAAGTGGTGTTTTGACACTGATGATACTGTGGAGGACTGACCCATGATGTACTGAGAAATGTGGACTCGCCGGCCTGAGTACTGAAGAAGAAAGGCTCACGGAAGGTACTTTAAGTGTTGTACAATAGAAGTAGAAGTGGACTCACCGGGATAGAATATCAGTTCTTTTGTAGTGGCCTGTGTGATAGTGACACATACAGTGTTACATGGTGTACATATGTAATATGTGTATATAGTTAAGAATTACACATGGTGATGGTTTGTTTAGTGCTGTTTACCCCATTCCCTTTGGACTGGCTATTACTGCTGTGTTCTTAATAACTTACCTATGACTCGGGGTTGGATCTGGTAATAAGAGGCACTAAGGGCCCATAGAAAGTTTGAATAGAGAGAACCCGGTTACTGGCTAACACTATTATATGACTAACCTCTAGCCTGGAGGGACGGTGTCGGGGGTGTTGGTGTTACTTGCGGTTGGAGGGACGGGGTTGGGGGTAGTGATGGTGTTACAGGCGGGTTGAGTGGGGCAGGAACAGTCCTGGAGGCACGGATGGGGGGGGGGGGTTAGTGATAGTGTTACTTACGGCCGGGTTGAGTGGGGCAGGAACGCGCCTGGAGTCGCCTCACAGTGTGCAGCTGGAGGTGGTCGGCGCGGGAGGCTGTTGCCACCACCACCGCCATTCTTTATCTCTCCGCTACGCAGTACTTTACCCTCCAGTGCTGGTCTCCGTGTCCTGCACCGTGTAGCAGGAATCACTCTGGCAACACGGAAAGATAACATCCCCATGACGAGGTAAGCCCACATTCATTCTCTGTTGAAGTCATCTTTTGCACTAACAAAAAGACGTCACCTTCATTAACAATATGACATGAACTTCACTAACAATAAGACATCACCTACATTAACAATAAGACATGCCCTTCACTAACAATAAGACGTGACCTTCACTAACAGTAAGACATGACCTTTAAGAACAATAAGACATCACTTTCACTAACAGTAAGACGTGACCTTTACTAACAGTAAGACGTGACCTTCACTAACAGTAAGACGTGACCTTCACTAGCAGTAAGACGTGACCTTCACTAGCAGTAAGACGTGACCTTCACTAGCAGTAAGACGTGACCTTCACTAGCAGTAAGACGTGACCTTCACTAGCAGTAAGACGTGACCTTCACTAGCAGTAAGACCACTAACACAATAAAACACATAATTCACTATCATTATTGTTAAACTTACATTATAAATAATAATCACTCCATTCACTTTGAAGAATCTAACCCATACATTATGCAGTAATGTAAGAAGATTAATGGCAGTTGCTTCATTGGCGAATATAAACAGGAGCTAAGTAATCTACGGGCTCACCATAGCCCATGCTACTTGGAACTTTTGTTCCAAGTAGTTGAATCCTAAATAACAACAACAATTAGGAGCTGCTCTTATGTGGTAATTCGAAACTTTTGTAGTTTCCTTAATTCTAATGTTCTTAATCATCTTGCCAATAATATTTTCTCTGACGCTTGTCTCCCCAGTCACAGTTGTGCTGATGTCCTCCAGATTGGTCGTTGACTAATGCTCGTGTTATTATTCTTGTGTTGTCGTTACTGCTGGAATGCCGTAGTTCTTGTTACACAATACAGTACGTGTGTTAGGGTGCTCCTGGATAACTGTTCCGTAACTAAAGAAGTTTGTGAATGGTGTTCAGCAGCTGAGTCACTACTGTGCTTTCTTACCTACTAGCACGGGGGATACATTAGAATGGGTCCACATCACTATCACGTTATGTACTGCAGGAAGGTGGATCACTCTATGGATAGGCAGCTAGATAGGGAACCCGACTGTGCCCGAATCTCTCTCCTTCTCCTCTCACTAATTTCTCTTTTCCTATCTCCCTCTTTTTCCCTCTCCTCGTCTCTTCCCCCTCTCCTCTTCTCTTCCCCTCTCCTCGTCTTTTCCCCTCTCCTCGTCTCTTCCCCTCTCCTCTTGTCTTCACCTTTCTCCCACAGCATCCTCATCTCTTCTCCTCCTCCGAGCCCTTTCCATTCTTCTCTCCCCTCGCCTTCTCTCTCTCCCCCCTTTTCTACCTATTTTATCCCCCTCTCTCGTACATACAGATTCGAGAACTGCCACTGAAACTTTGCAACAATAACATTAATCTGACACTGAAACGTCAAGGTCGTTATATACTTATCAACTGGGTGCCAAGTTATGCAGGAATTCCAGGCAATGGCATTGTAGACGAAGCTATAAACGTTTAACTAAGAGGTGGAATGGAGACATTTACATACCACAGAGTCTAGCACAGATTAAGAAAATAGTTAGAGATAGAGCAACGCAGAAGATGTACAGTGATCATAACACAACAGCCGCAGCCTCAGGATCTGAGGATTAGTACAAGAATTCAGTGAATAACAAATATCTTGTTTTGGTGAAAACTAACACTACGAAAACAGAGCTTTGTGCTCCACAATGCTTTGATACTTGTGTACAAGTTCCAGAAGAAGAGAGGAAATGTCAGCACTGTGGAAAAGTGCCCGACAAACCACTGGAATATTATATAACAAAATGCCAAGTTACAAACCAAATATAATGTTAACTGATATTTAACAGCAAAAACAATTTGTTAAACACATTGGACATAATCTAACTGAAGCCAGCATACGAGTCGTAAATATTCATCCACTGCCTAAGACAGAAATGAGTAACACTAGTGTCAGAGGCTTAGGCTTGTGCAGGAATATTCCTGGGAAAAAACGAAAAAATCATCCCTCTCCACCCTTTCTTCAGGTGGAGAGAGATTGATCCAAACTGGGATTGATGGGATTGATCCAATCCCATCTGTGTTTGAGTATATTGCTTTAAAGATCACTTTCTTCTGTTCATTCTCACTTTCACTCTTGACGTTCATTCCACTGGAGTAGGATGTAGCATGAGCAGGGCTATTTTAATATGGTAATTACATGGTATGGTAGATAACAGAGGATTCGAGGGAGGCGCGGTGGATAATGGGGGAACATATTTCTTATGTAAAATAGCATGAGGGCTTGGGATGATGAGGTAGAGAGAGGCACCCAGGCACTCCCTGCCCTGCCTGACAGGGCAGGGAGTGCCTGAGATGGTTGAGGGGGGGGGGAAATAGATGGTTGAAAGGTAACTGGGTGTTGGTGGTAATCAAGTGTGTTGGGACGCAACCCACAACATCATGTTTCCGGGTTGCAGTGAGGGGCCCCCTGGAGGAAATGCCACAGTTCTGAGCCTGGACATTGTCCAATGGCCATACTAGTCACCATCATATGTGTAACTATCACAATATTCATCAGACGCTGCCAGAGATGCTGTGAGAACACAGTAATAGGATCCTATGATTAAAATATGTTTAACCTCGCTAAAACGTAACTATAATACTATTCACTTTATCTAATGGCAATGTCTTTTCACGGACAAAATAATACGGGATAAAAACCCAGGCATATGTGTTTGTGAATTTTATGTATAGATTTACACCAAGACTTTTGCACTCTTCTGAGTGCTTTGTCAAGGTCTGAGTGCGTGGTTACGACGAGACTTGCCTCTCATCGACTCATCAACGATTAGTCGAAATACGAATTTACTAATATACGAATAATACAAATTAATAAATATGAATTTATATAAAATGCACAAATACATATGAGTGGGTTTTTATGTTATCCACGTTCATGAATTATATTGTCCACGTTCATGAATTATATTGTCCACGTTCATGAATTATATTGTCCACGTTCATGAATTATATTGTCCACGTTCATTAATTATATTGTCCACGTTCATTAATTATATTGTCCACGTTCATTAATTATATTGTCCACGTTCATGAATTATATTGTCCACGTTCATGAATTATATTATCCCCGTTCATGAATTATATTATCCACTATTATGTTGTTGATGTTGGTCGTCATCCTTATGGACAAACCAACCCAAAATTCTGTAGAGTGGTTAATTTTCATCAAGAGATCACCCTTACGCTGCTTGCTTTCGGAGAGAGGTTCAACGTCACACGTTAAGGGGGTGCGGGTCCAATACTGACCTCGTTGTCACGTGCACACACCCACTTGAGCCACCGTGACTCCCCACTCCATATTTGATATGATCTCCTCGATCCACTTTTCTGAAATATTACTCTGTACTACCCTGTTCAGAGCTTTGGTTCTTGGTTCTTTCTCTCTCTCTCTCTCTCCATCTCTTTTCTACTTTCTGGAAAGCCTCACTAGGACAAGGGCAAACACCTGTTAACTACACAGATTTAATAACAAAACAGAACATATACAAAGCATTCACAAATAATACAAAGGAATATAAACCTTTGCACTTTATGATATTATAACCTGGTTGTAGATCAAATCCATCAGGACTCTATCAGTCACTTATACCAAGTGGTCACCCAACTTCTGGCTCGCCACTTACTCTATCCACCTCACCAAGTGGATAAATTTTACAAGATAAATATGGCACTATCAGCCCTAGAACATATATATATATATATATATATATCTGCAGGTAATTCAGCCTTCAGTTGTAATTCAATAAACTTCAATATAAATATTCCTTGGCTTTGACATGATAACCAATCACCCACCTTTCACTGCATCTTGCACGCTAAAGACAATCAAGCAATCTACCAACTTCCTACAAGTAGTCAACAAGAACTTCCTTCCCACATCTGGGCGTTCACTACCCTGACATCATCAGGTTCTTCCAGGTTCATCTACGAGGATCCTCTACAGCTCTCCCGAGCCGCTGCACAATGAAGTTTCCCTTGGACTCCAGTGGTGCTCCACTACAGATTCCACAGAAGCATGTGAGACTTCACTTCACTGCTCCTCTTCACACAGTTTGAGGTATATCCCTCACCATGGAGCTTGTGTGTGTGGTAGTTGATGATTACTGGTTGATGCAATACTGGTAGATGCAATACTGGTTGATGCAATACAATAATGCACAGAGTACAACATCTACTCCAACAGGCTTGAAGTTCCATTCATCAATTTCTTCTCTGGCCTCAGAGTACTCCCATCAACCTCAGGACAAACCTGCAACCCATCGATATGCCAATAAAAATGTTCCTCTATAATCACATAAACAAAGTAAACCACACAATTAATGTTTCCTCCCAACATCCCTCTGTCTCCTGAATGTCGTGGGTGTGGACTCCCCCACGGTTGGGCTGGTCCAACAATATTGTCTCTTGTGAGGGCATTCCTCGATGACGCCTGACCAGGGCGCTCCCAAGGCTGCCCAAGAAAATGTTTCAGGATGGCTTCATAACACTTCCTGCCGTCCAGGACTTGAGCCCACAAAGTTCCCAGCTTGATTCCACAGCTGAAACGTTTGCACACTTCCTTCCTCTTGAAGGTATATCAACTATGGGGGTTCTTCTCTATCAGGAGCTGAACGGAGCACAATTTCCCCTCACGATTTCTAGTGCTCAAGTGAGCTCAACGTCCTCAGAAGTGAGCCTCACGCCCCCAGCAAACTCTCCACATCTTATGACCAGTCATTTAATTATCCTTATTCACTGCCCATACCTTCAAACCATTTATCACATCTAACCCAGTGTTTAAGATATATATATATATATATATATATATATATATATATATATATATATATATATATATATATATATATATATATATATTTCCACGTTCGTCTCTTTGACCTCTTAGTTAGGTCAAGTCTGGTAGAATAACTCTCAAGGGAACACTTGTTTCTACTGGAGGGTGAGATCATAACACTCCTCTTCCCTATTTTTGAGAGTTACTCCAGTGGCTAGGTTCGGGATAACACATCCGCCACTGCAATATCTCGTCCTCTTATGTGCTTTATCACCAGGTCGTACTCTTTGAGTAATAAAAACCATCTGGTTAACCTCTGGTCTGCATGCTTCATTTTGCTCAAGAAAACTAGGGGATTATGGTCTGTATATACCGTCACTAGGTGTCCTTCCCCACTCACATATACTTCAAAATGTTATAATGCCATCACCAAGGCCAAAGTCTCTTTCTCGACTGTACTGCACGACCTCTGGTGTTTGACGAACTTCTTCGAGAAAAAGGACACCGGGCGGTAAAATCCATCATTCTGCTGCGTCAATATAGCTCCAGCCCCTATATCACTGTCATCTACAAATAATGTAAACGGCGCTCCAAAATTTGGTGACACTAGTACGGGCACCTTGGTCAATAATCTTTTGGTCTTTTCAAACACTTCTTGCGCTATTCCATTCCACTCTCGCTTCTTGCTCTTCGATAATAGACTCGCCTTGGGAGCGACTATGATGGAGAAGTTTTCGCAGAACTTCCAGTAATACCCAATCATACCTAGGTATCTCAACAACTCTTTCTTACTCCTGGGCACCGGGAAGTTGTTGATGGCCTCCACTTTTATCCTTACCGGAGCAACTTTGCCTTGCCCCACTATATATCCATGATATTCCAGGCGGGCTCTCCCAAACTCGCTTTTTGTTAAGTTGACCGTCATGTTAGTCTTCTCCAATCGATGGAACAAATCTAGAAGTCGATCCACGTGATCCTTCCAGGAATCCGCGAACACTGCGATATCATTGATGTACACTGCACATCCGGTCACGCCTTGTAATATCTGATTCATTACCTGTTGGAAACAACTGCCACTATTCTTCATTGCGAACGGCACCACTTTATATTGGTACAAGCCGTCGGGTGTCGCGAATGCTGAGATTCTTTTGGCTTCCTCGGACAGGACAATCTGGTAGTATGCCTTCAGGAGCCATTTGAATGGTTTTGCAAAAGTTGTTCAATGTCAACCAATAGTTTTTGACTAGTTGTATATGAAAAGGGATGCAATTGTTCCACGTTTCAGTACTGCAGCGTACATAGGAAGGGAGATTTTTTATTTTTTTTATTTTTTTCCACGAATTTTACACATTTCCAAGTGTAAATAAACAAACACACCTTTCGGATATAATCATTCTATGACACTTTTCTGACACATTAGCATATAAAAAAAGATCTGGAGTTAGGGAGTTTCCAAAACATCTTTTGTTTTCCGAATACAAATAGTCAAAGTTCCCCTCGAAATTTATGCAAATATGTCATGTTTATTGCTATTATAAATTCAATAAATGAATATAGGAAAAAACGCTTACTAGAGGTTTTGGAGACATAAACTTTAACTATAAGATGTAGATTTCATGTAAATTGAATAAAAATGAATGACATATTTGAACGATTATGTTACTTGAAAATATTGAAAATAAATAAGAAAATAATAAAGTCTAAGGTTTTGCCATCTGTGGCTGAGGTTCACATCAACCAGTTTTCTACAAAATTGGCACCCTTACAGATAGGCTTATGTGCAGTCAGGTGTATAAGTTTCATGCAAATCGTCCGATAAAAGCAAAAAAAAAAGCAAATTGAAAAAAAATATATATATAATTTTTTTTTTTACTTAATTATTTTTTTAATAAAACTAATTATAATATTTTTTTAATATATGCTATTGTGATAGTTGAGAGTCATAGATATGATTTCAGTTGACACTTCTGTTTGATAATCGTTTTTGAACATTTTGGAATAATTTTGACACCTACTTCAATATTTTTTTCTCTCTTCCTATTTATGCTACGAAGCTGAGACTTGGACTAGATAAAACCCTTTTCATATACAACTAGTCAAAAAAGTTTGATTGAAAGCGAACTAGTTTTCATTTAATGCATTTTTTTTTTGTAAATCTGGAACAAATGCCCCCTTCAGCAGGTCTATTTTCGAGACATACCCGCACCCCTAGTCCGATCTATTCAATCATCTATGCGTGGTATCGAGAACGAGTCGGCGACTGTGACTGCATTCACTTTTCTGTAATCGGTGCAGAACTGGTACGTGCCATCACTCTTCTTCACGAGGAGGCACGGCGAACTCCAGTCGCTATCGCTAACCTCTGTTAAGTCGTTATCTAGCAGATACTTTACTTCTGCTCTCATCGCCGGTGCTTTCTCAGGGTTAACTCTGTAAAGGGGCTGCTTGATGGGGTCAGCACTCCCTACATTTACTTCATGCACCGTTCTGCGGTGTCTTTTGGGCACATCCGTGAATAGCGACTTATTTCTCCAGAGGATCTCCACTAGTTCCTGGCGTTGGTCATCCTCCAAATGACCCAGATGCTCATCTATCTCGGCCAGGCATTCCGTATTCGATATTTTCGAGCCATCGGCCCTCTCTAACTTAGAGTTCTCCTCCTCTACTCCTTTGCCATCTCCCCACACAAAGCACAGTCGTCTGCGATGGGGCTCCTATCTGTTCTTCTTCGCCTGGATTCTTATCTCTATTATAGTACTTCTTTATCATGTTCACATGGCAAACCTGTGACTTCCTTGGACGATCTGGCATGTGTATTACATAATTCACATTCCCTAGCACCTTCTGGATGGAATATTGTCCACAAAATTTTGACTCGTATATACTTCCTTTCATCAGCAGGAGGACTAACACCTGATTCCCCTTCCTGGAATCTCCTGTCTTTCGCCTTCTTGTCGTGATGTCTGACAATCTCTGGCTGGGACGTTCTCAAATTCTCCTTGGCCAACTCTCTGGCCCTACAGAGTCGCTCTCTAGAAGTCTTTACATACTGTCCCACATCCACCGTCTGCCTATCCTCAGTGAGCTGCTCTTAAAGCGCACCCACTGGGCTCCTCACTGAGTGTCCGTACCCCAGTTGAAATGGGGTGAATCCAAGTGATTCCACCACTGCATCCGTGATGGCAAACAACACGGATGGTAATGCCTCGTCCCACTTGCTCCCTTCCTTAGCGCAGTATATCTTCAGCAAGTTCTTCAGCGTTCTGTGGAAATGCTCCAAGCTCCCTGCGACAGAGAGTGATACAGTGACGAGTGCACTTGCACTCGTCACCCTCCATCCTTTCACAGTTTCCCTAAACAACTTCGACTGGAAGACACTCCCCTGGTCCGTCTGGATAACCTTGGGCATGCCTACCCACGCAATGTAGTTCTGTAGTCTATCCAGACCGAAAAGTGTTCCTGTTAGTCGCTCAACACAGGTCTCCCCTTAGTTACACACAACACAAACGAGTGTGTATTCTGCACTTAATATATTCAGAAGAATACAAAATAAAGGCAACTGCTGAAGGTCCATTGGCCCATTCGAGGCAGCTCCTATTTTATACCAACCAATCCAACTCAACCATGTCCACCCCAATCACCAACTCACCCAATCAGGTCCAACCCACGCTTGAAACACTATTTCTGAGAAAAAGATTGGTCGAAAACCGATGGTGACAGGAAGACGTTCAATATATCGAGGTATCTTTAGTCTTGACCAAGGACTGATCATTGTTGCTCATGCATCCAACAATAGTTTCCTTAAACTGC
>WNGS01166695.1:62799-78968 GCA_020271785.1 Procambarus virginalis
AGACAACACTGGGGAGCCCCCAGGTGTCCCCAGGGTGACAAGCACCAGCACCGCCCACACAGACAACACTGGGGAGCCCCAGGTGTCCCCCAGGGTGACAAGCACCAGCCCCGCCCCACACAGACAACACTGGGGAGCCCCAGGTGTCCCCCAGGGTGACAAGCACCAGCCCCGCCCCACACAGACAACACTGGGGAGCCCCAGGTGTCCCCCAGGGTGACAAGCACCAGCCCCGCCCCACACAGACAACACTGGGGAGCCCCAGATGTCCCCCAGGGAGACAAGCATCATCCCCGCCCCCACACAGACAACACTGGGGAGCCCCAGGTGTCCCCCAGGGTGACAAGCACCAGCCTCGCCCCACACAGACAACACTTGGGAGTCCCAAGTGTCCCCCAGGGTGACAAGCACCAGCCCCGCCCCACACAGACAACACTGGGGAGCCCCAGGTGTCCCCAGGATGACAAGCATCATCCCCGCCCCACACAGACAACACTGGGGAGCCTCAGGTGTCCCCCAGGGTGACAAGCACCAGCCTCGCCCCACACAGACAACACTGGGAGCCCCAGGCGGCCCCCAGGCGGCCCCCAGGTGTCCCCCAGGGTGACAAGCACCAGCCTCGCCCCACACAGACAACACTGGGGAGCCCCCAGGTGGCCCCCAGGTGTCCCCCAGGGTGACAAGCACCAGCCCCGCCCCACACAGACAACACTAGGGAGTCCCAGGTGTCCCCCAGGGTGACAAGCACCAGCCCCGCCCCACACAGAGAACAATGGGGAGCCCCAAGTGTCCCCCAGGGTGACAAGCACCAGCCCGCCCCACACAGACAACACTGGGGAGCCCCCAGGTGTCCCCAGGGTGACAAGCACCAGCACCGCCCCACACAGAGAACACTGGGGAGCCCCAGGTGTCCCCCAGGGTGACAAGCACCAGCCCCGCCCCACACAGACAACACTGGGGAGCCCCAGGTGTCCCCCAGGGTGACAAGCACCAGCCCCGCCCCACACAGACAACACTGGGGAGCCCCAGGTGTCCCTCAGGGTGACAAGCACCAGCCCCGCCCCACACAGACAACACTGGGGAGCCCCAGGTGTCCCCCAGGGTGACAAGCACCAGCCCCGCCCCACACAGACAACACTGGGGAGCCCCAGATGTCCCCCAGGGAGACAAGCATCATCCCCGCCCCCACACAGACAACACTGGGGAGCCCCAGGTGTCCCCCAGGGTGACAAGCACCAGCCTCGCCCCACACAGACAACACTTGGGAGTCCCAAGTGTCCCCCAGGGTGACAAGCACCAGCCCCGCCCCACACAGACAACACTGGGAGTCCCAAGTGTCCCCCAGGGTGACAAGCATCATCCCCGCCCCACACAGACAACACTGGGGAGCCTCAGGTGTCCCCCAGGGTGACAAGCACCAGCCCCGCCCCACACAGACAACACTGGGGAGTCCCAGGTGTCCCCCAGGGTGACAAGCACCAGCCCCGCCCCACACAGACAACACTGGGGAGCCCCCAGGTGTCCCCCAGGGTGACAAGCACCAGCCCCGCCAGACACACACAACACTGGGGAGCCCCAGGTGTCCCCCAGGTGACAAGCACCAGCCCCGCCCCACACAGACAACACTGGGGAGCCCCAGGTGTCCCCCAGGGTGACAAGCACCAGCCCCGCCCCACACAGACAACACTGGGGAGCCCCAGGTGTCCCCCAGGGTGACAAGCACCAGCCCCGCCCCACACAGACAACACTGGGGAACCCCAGGTGTCTCCCAGGGTGACAAGCACCAGCCCCGCCCCACACAGACAACACTGGGGAGCCCCAGGTGTCTCCCAGGGTGACAAGCACCAGCCCCGCCCCACACAGACAACACTGGGGAGCCCCAGGTGTCCCCCAGGGTGACAAGCACCAGCCCCGCCACACACAGACAACACTGGGGAGCCCCAGGTGTCCCCCAGGGTGACAAGCACCAGCCCCGCCCCACACAGACAACACTGGGAAACAAAACCAAAAACTCTGCCCCGATCTAAAACGAAATGTTATCCAGTTTTCCCCGGCAGAGATGAAGTCAGCCGGCCACCACGTCTGAGGGCACACCAGGAGCCCACCAAGACCCACCACGTCTGAGGGCACACCAGGAGTCCACCAAGACCCACCACGTCTGAGGGCACACCAGGACCCCACCAAGACCCACCACGTCTGAGGGCACACCAGGAGCCCACCAAGACCCACCACGTCTGAGGGCACACCAGGACCCCACCAAGACCCACCACGTCTGAGGGCACACCAGGAACCCACCACGTCTGAGGGGACACCAGGACCCCACCAAGACCCACCACGTATGAGGGCACACCAGGAACCCACCACGTATGAGGGCACACCAGGACCCCACCAAGACCCACCACGTATGAGGGCACACCAGGACCCCACCAAGACCCACCACGTATGAGGGCACACCAGGACCCCGCCAAGACCCACCACGTA
The DNA here is from genome assembly GCA_020271785.1 of Procambarus virginalis. NCBI lineage: Eukaryota > Metazoa > Arthropoda > Malacostraca > Decapoda > Cambaridae > Procambarus > Procambarus virginalis. The sequence goes on from WNGS01166695.1 coordinate 65,281, forward strand.
TGAGGCACACCAGGAGCCCACCAAGACCCATAGAGTCTGAGGGCACACCAGGACCCCACCAAGACCCACCACGTCTGAGGGCACACCAGGACCCCACCAAGACCCACCACGTCTGAGGGCACACCAGGACCCCACCAAGACCCACCACGTATGAGGGCACTCCAGGAGCCCACCAAGACCCACCACGTATGAGGGCACTCCAGGAGCCCGCCAAGATCCACCACGTCTAGGGCACACCAGGAGCCCGCCAAGACCCACCACGTCTTAGGGCACTCCAGGAGCCCACCAAGACCCACCACGTCTGAGGGCACACCAGGAGCCCACCAAGACCCACCACGTCTGAGGGCACACCAGGAGCCCACCAAGACCCACCACGTATGAGGGCACTCCAGGAGCCCGCCAAGACCCACCACGTCTAGGGCACACCAGGAGCCCGCCAAGACCCACCACGTCTTAGGGCACTCCAGGAGCCCACCAAGACCCACCACGTCTGAGGGCACACCAGGAGCCCGCCAAGACCCACCACGTCTAGGGCACACCAGGAGCCCACCAAGACCCACCACGTCTTAGGGCACACCAGAAGCCCACCAAGACCCACCACGTCTAGGGCACACCAGGAGCCCACCAAGACCCACCACGTCTGAGGGCACACCAGGAGCCCACCAAGACCCACCACGTCTTAGGGCACTCCAGGAACCCACCAAGACCCACCACGTCTAGGGCACACCAGGAGCCCACCAAGACCCACCACGTCTTAGGGCACTCCAAGAGCCCACCAAGACCCACCACGTCTTAGGGCACTCCAGGAACCCACCAAGACCCACCACGTCTGAGGGCACACCAGGAGCCCACCAAGACCCACCACGTCTGAGGGCACACCAGGAGCCCGCCAAGACCCACCACGTCTTAGGGCACACCAGGAGCCCACCAAGACCAACCACGTCTGAGGGCACACCAGGAGCCCACCAAGACCCACCACGTCTGAGGGCACACCAGGAGCCCACCAAGACCCACCACGTCTGAGGGCACACCAGGAGCCCACCAAGACCCACCACGTCTTAGGGCACTCCAGGAGCCCACCAAGACCCACCACGTCTGAGGGCACACCAGGAGCCCGCCAAGACCCACCACGTCTGAGGGCACACCAGGAGCCCACCAAGACCCACCACGTCTTAGGGCACACCAGGAGCCCACCAAGACCCACCACGTCTGAGGGCACTCCAGGAGCCCACCAAGACCCACCACGTCTGAGGGCACACCAGGAGCCCACCAAGACCCACCACGTCTGAGGGCACACCAGGAGCCCACCAAGACCCACCACGTCTGAGGGCACACCAGGAGCCCACCAAGACCCACCACGTCTGAGGGCACACCAGGAGCCCACCAAGACCCACCACGTCTGAGGGCACACCAGGAGCCCACCAAGACCCACCACGTCTTAGGGCACTCCAGGAGCCCACCAAGACCCACCACGTCTGAGGGCACACCAGGAGCCCACCAAGACCCACCTCTCTACCAAGCCGGCGCCGGACACAGCGCCGCCGTCACTCCTATGCTGTGACTTAAGGCGATATGTGCGCCAGGCGTCGTAGCAATCCGGACCGCGGAATAGGAATGTCAAACGAATATTAAATCCAAACACGCACAAACAGTATGTGATCTGGCGGCTCCTAGACGGAGGAGGAGTCTAGACGTTTGCTCGTCGTCAAGGTTGAACCAAGAAGTGTAGCAGGTGTGGTGTTGCAGTAGGTTGTTGATAACACGTGTCGACTCACCTGGAAGGCTCGCCGGATTATAGCAACTCCCGCATGAATACTAAACAGTGTGCCGTTCCTGATTACATTCAACAAGAACTCGTGTTTATATGCAACCTCGCTGTCTCTCGCTTATGTCTCTCTCACTATATATGTCTCTCGCTTTCCCCGTCCCTTCCACCCTTTACCCACACTACACTTCCACCCTTCCTCCCCCCTTACACCACCTCACTTCCCCCACACTACAAGCACTCTGGAAAAGCAGCTTTCACAAGGTTATGTTCACGTTCCTTTGAGCCTTGAGAGGGGAAACATACAACAAGTACACAGAATATCTTGTGGGGGAAGAACCTCCGACGTATCAGCTTAAAGATAAGATACAATGCAAGAGGACATCCAGTACTCACAATAAAGAACCTGGAAACAATTGTAGTGCTGGTAATTATAAATTCTTGGACCAGCAGCACAAACTAGTCAAACTCGACTAGAAGGAATCGGAGCCAGTTCCTCTGGACTAAACATTAGATCTCCCAATGAGTACGGTGGAAAAATTTCATCAAGTTATTCCAGAAACAAGACGATCAATAGGAGAGGAAAGCGCCCTCTGCAACGAAGTCATCCTCCAGTGGAAGGGATAAATCCTACCACGAGTAACATTTTGCCAGTGAGGAAGTGTCAGGTATCTGGTATTCACCGAGGCTCTTGTCTGCTACACTGTGTGCATGTTAATGCCTGATGCGCTCAGAGGAAAATGTGAAGCGAATTCCCAACAACGCTCAACGTCACGATACACAAGAACGTTAACAGAGGTCAATGTCTCATGCCTCGATGACGTTCATTGGACGTCGATATCGTTGATTCAACGCTTGATAACGTTGAGTGAATGTTACTAGAATATCTATTGCCTACTGGGAGAGAGAACGGGAGGGACAAAGGTAAAGCATGGGAATAAGGGAGATGCAGAGAAAATGGGTGAGCAGAGAGACAGGGAATAAAAGGGAGGGAGGCAGAGAGAATGGTAGGGCTTGGAATGGTAAGGATGGGAGAGAAACATAAAATCTGAAATTTTATCATTCTTCCACCCTCTGCTTAGGTACCAGGCATTTAGTGGTCCACACCCACGTCATATACATTTATTGCCATGATAGTGTGGTTGACAGAATATATATATATATATATATATATATATATATATATATATATATATATATATATATATATATATATATATATATATATATATATATATATATGTCTAGCTGTCCCTGCAAGGAGACACAAATTACTATCTTCCTCAGTCATTATGGCTATAAACAGTTTTCCAAGAGAGGACAACCAGACACCCCTCCCCACTCGTGCCAAAAACACCTACCGCAGGAAAGGTATCAACAGCAGAACCGAGGCATCCAAAATGAGAGGAACAGTCAGCAAGAAAATAGAAGAAGGCAACACAATAGGGGCAATCAGAGTCATCACCAGTGAAGACACAGTTGCCACCAGGGATGCCGATACAGCACAAGCCCTGAGGGAAAAACACCCACACAGAGCTCCTCGTGACGACAGTGTTCCCCTAGTCGGTGTCACCTGAGCAGATCCCCTGTGTGTGCTCGAATCCATGGTGCATAAAGCTGCTTTATCCTTCCCACCAGGATCAGCAGGTGGGTTCACAGGACTAAGACCCAACCACATCAAATAAATGCTCAACCCTGCACTTGGAGACATTGCACAGGGCCTCCTGGTGGAACTAACTAGATTCGCCAACACATGTCTAGCTGACAACATACCAGAGACCATACGGCCTCTCTTTTTTGGCGCTACCCTCTGTGCCCTGAGGAAAAAAGATGGAGGAATCAGACCAATAGCTGTGGGCAATTCACTCCGGCGTCTCGTCGCTAAGGCTGCTGCTAGAGCAGTTAGTCAGGCAGCAGCCGACATGCTGAAGCCAAAACAGCTTGGGTTTGGCATTCCCCAAGGGTGTGAGGCAGCGGCTCATGCAGCTAGAGCCTACATTGCCAACATTACGGATGACAAAGCCCTGATAAAGCTGGACTTCAAAAATGCTTTCAATCTGGTTAGAAGGGATGCAGTACTCAATGCGGTTCATCGCCTTTTTCCTTCCCTCTATCCGTTTGTAAACTCATGCTACAGCAAGAATCTAACTCTGCTTTTTTTGGGGAACATGAAATCGAATCACAAGAAGATGTCCAACAGGGTGACCCCCTTGCTCCTTTTCTTTTCTGCCTAGTCATCAAGGAAGTCACCGATAACCTGTCCAGTGAGCTCAACATTTGGTTTTTTGATGATGGTACTCTTGCCGGCTTCCCAGACCTACTTTTTGGACGACATAAGAATAATTCAGGAGCAAGGAGCAAGTCTAGGCCTCACCCTGAACCCTTCCAAGTGCGAAATAACCTCCACCAACCAGCACATAATAGAGCAAATAAAGGTTGTTTTGCCTGACATTCATACAACCAACCCTGAGGACAGCACACTCCTAGGTGCTCCTCTTGGAAGGAATGCCATCGACGAGGTCCTTGGTAAGAAGATCACTGCCCTGAAGAGAATGAACGAGAGGATTGAAGACATCGATGCCCATGATGCACCTTACCTCATCACCAGATGCTTGTCCCTCCCCAGGCTGACCTATTTTCTAAGATGTTCGCCATCTTTCAACAATATTAAATTAGAAGAGTACGACAGCTTGCTGAAATCAACAGTAGAAAAAGCCCTAAATCTTTCCCTCAGCAACTCGCAGTGGAAACAGGCCTCCCTTCCTGTCAGACTCGGGGGCCTTGGCGTGCGCACAGCAACACAAATTGTTGTACCAGCGTTCCTGTCCTCTTCAGTGGGGTCTGACGACTTCGTGAAGGAAATCATACCTGAGCACCTAGTATAACAGGCAGGGGTACATGATCCCAGCTTCACAGACTGCACAACCAAATGGGTCTCTCTCGCATTACCAGCACGCCAACCACTGCCTTCTGAAGCCCATAAGCAATCCAGCTGGGATCGCCCCATTGCCGACCAAGAAGCTGCGACTTTGCTAGAAGCTGCGACATCACCACATGACACTGCCCGACTTAGAGCTGTAGCAGCTCCCCATGCAGGTGATTTCCTATTAGCATCCCCAATGTCAGCAACCGGCACCCGTCTCACACCGCAGGCCCTCCGAATTGCCGTGGCTCTCCGTCTCGCTGCCCCAATCCACACCGAATACAGGTGTATTTGCGGCGAGGCAGAGGCCGACAGTTACGGACGGCATGGCCTTCTCTGCCAAAGGACAGGAGGATGGCATGCAAGACACGGCGAGGTCAATGACATTATTAAGAGAAGCCTTACCACAGCCGGCTGTCCAGCAGAGAGAGAGCCCCGCTACCTAATGTCCCGCAACTCTGATGAGCCTGTCGGTCGCCCAGATGGAATCACGGTGAACCCCTGGAAGAATGGTAGACAGTTGGTGTGGGACTACACTTGTGTCTCAACTTTAGCCAATACCTATGTTGACTTCAGTGCTACTCAAGCAGGAGGAGCTGCCAGGGAAGCGGCCAAGTCACGTAAATACAGAGACCTTGAGCACCACTACAATTTTGTCCCCATTGCCTCAGAGAAACTTGGTGCCTGGGGTAAAAGTGCTGCTAGCTTTTTGAAGGAGTTGGGGTCTAAGCTAATCGAAACAACTAGAGACCCTAGAGCTTCCAGTTTTCTTTTTCAGCGCCTCAGTGTGGCAATCCAGAGAGGAAATGCTCACTGCATCCACGGTTCCTGTCCGCCATCTGAGGAGCCGGAGGAGCTTTTCAACTTGTGACAAGCAGCCTTGTACCCTGAATGTAATCAATATTGTAACTTTTTTTGTAAAGACATTTTCAAATAAAGTTAGATAAACATACACACATACCAAAAGAATAGGGGTGGTAGGAGAAGAAAATATCAAAGTGTTCAGTGAGGATCCACGAGGTCTTCTCTGAGTACTCTTTATTTTCTTCTCCGAGGCTATGGGTCCCTACAATTGCACCAGAGGTGGTACCCCTATATAAATATATATATATATATATATATATATATATATATATATATATATAATATATATATATATATATAATATATGTTTTGTATGCGCAAAGTATATAAAGAGTTTTAGGGATATATTTTATCAATTTAATTTCAACATGGGCAATGACACCCAATGTGGTCAAGTTACTTTCATTTTACTGCTAATCTAAGTGTCATTTTTTTCCGCAGGCGGTGTGTGTCGGGCAGGAAGCCGTTCACCATGATGCCTTCCACACGTGTCTCAATGTTCATAATGTTTTGGCTACTGACAGAGGGTTGGTGCAGCCAACCTACACACAGTTCTGCTGGCAACTCACTGATGAGTCTACACACGGACATGACAACCCACTCTGTACCAACACAGCCGCCGCACTTCTCTCAGCTCCTGGTCTCTCGGGAAGATGCAGCAGGTGCTCATGGCGCATTGAATCACCTCAAAGTTGCTGGGAGAAGTGATGTTGGTGACGATCATACAGTAATATTCGTGAAAGACTCGGAGATCAAGACACCCGTTACACAAGAGGAGCCAAGTCGCTACGATCATGATGCTGATGAAGCACTCGCGAACAACACCCAACTGAACATGCCAATAATGGGTGTAAGTGAAGACAGTGTTGTGCGGGAAGATGCGACAAGCCATAACTCAGTGGATGATATTATGATGAGAACACGTGTACTGAACGTCTCTTCAGACCCCCATCAGAAGCACACTCGCATCCACGGAACTTTAAGAAATATACACCCGTTAAAGACTATGACTCTGGCAGGTCACGCACAAGACGATGAAGAACTAGTGAACAGTGATCACATGATCGGAAACACCAACGCTAACATATTAAGGCGTAATTCTGCTCATGATAGACCCCAGAAACCAGTACAATCTGTACTTGCTAAAAGTACTAATAATGTAACAGTAAAGAGATACAGGCGCGTCCCACTCCATGATGCTGTTCCAGTAAACAAGGAAAACATTCTCTTGCAGTCTGATGGTCAAAAAATAATGTTGGAATCGAACTCACAAAAACATGAAAATTCAACCATTGTTGAAGACATTTCTGAGGAGACGCCAGTGAGGAAGTGCTTCGGTATCAATGAATTCTTTAACTTTAGAACTCGTAGACGTGAAACACTGGAGGACAATACAGCGTTCACAATACTGGTGCGTAGACTGCTGGAGAAGAATGTGAATACCGACCTGAGGATCGTCCCTTTAATAATGGGACAATGCCATGACCCTGGTGATAAGAAAACACTTGAATCAATAGACTTTACGTCTCACTCCATCTTACCTTTTGGTTACCTAAGAGACCTTAAATCAAAACTTAATTATGATCAAGATCACTACTGTTTGGAAATGGAAGCTCCAGGTGCTGAGAATATTTCCTCTGGCATTCTTAGCAAAATTTTCTGTCCCTTACGACCCATTGAGGTTTCCACAAGGAAGTGTTGCGGCCTCAACGAATACTTCAACCTTACTGATAGACACTGTCATCCGAGGTCGTCCAATGTGAGTGACTATAATGATTTAGTGAAAGAATTCGCAAGGAATTACCCAGGAGTGACGTCCATCCACTGGAACACCTCGAAGCTCATTTGCAGGCACGGTGAGCCCCGAAGAGTCAGCACCAACCAAGCCTTTCTCGACTCCTCGAACCAACTGTGTGAACGTCAGTCTGGGCAGTGTTACCCGAGCTCACTCTACTGTATTGAATATTCCTGGGCAGAAGGTACTCCAGCGATGGTGGCTGAGGCATCTATATGTCCCGTTGACTCCTTCTACAAATGCTGCCCCCGCGGCCATATTCTCACTAAGTCTGGCTGCATTAGTGCCTCGAGGGAAGATGTCTCGCCATATATGTTGCAGTTGCTGGAAGAAATGGAACCTAAATTTGGTATTCCTGCTAGAACCAATGATTGCCATTGCGTTGAAAAGCTGATCAATGTTAGTGACTCTAATATTCACTGGTGGAAGAGCAAGCCTGAATATCCCCCAGTAGACATAAAGGCAAAAAATTCCTCTGCCATTCGGTATTGTGTAGATGATTATCGCGGCCTGGACAACCACACTGTAACAACTGCTATCGTGTGTTACACCGAGGTGGGGAACGTACGCAAGTGTTGTCCCTGCGGCCAGTACATGAAGAATGAAACTTGCGTCACCGACAGTCTGGGATTCTCACTACTGCACGACCCTCTGCTGAGTGCAGCTAATCTAACAAAGGTGACTGATAATTCTTTCCCTACTTGTGAAACTGAAAACCTCTACCATGTTTACTACATGGGTAAGAGGTCCTCCGATGACTACGGGGAGATGATGGATAACCAGGAGCTACAGCTGGTAAATATGGACGCGGGCTGCCTCCTTAATAATAAAACTATCAAACGTGAGAATTACTGCCTTGAATACTTCGGAAACGCTACAGTCCAACATCTGAAGGTGATGATGTGTGTAAGGTCGTCCAAGGACTTGGGCGTGAACAGCGAAAATTTGTGGGCGAAGGCGGTGCTGCTGACCTTGTCCTGCGTGGCCCTGGTGGCCACCACCTTGTACCTCCTCCCCCAGAAGGTCAACAAAGGCTATTCCGTCAGAAAGGTGCGTCATGTTACCGCCATCAGCTATTATCAGCATCTCTAAAAATCAATGACAAAAATGATTGATTTTCATGATAAACTTTGTCTAGTATATATTTTTATGATACAGAGATCGCTATAGATATTCAGGTTTAACAGTGCTCCTATTAACAATACCTTTAGTAGAAGCACTGATAGTTCATGTAACAATGTTAACTATAGCCTGTCGTTTACAAAAGTTGTTAAAATATTCCAGTTAAAAGTCTATAAATTTCTATATAAAACTTCCTCCTGAAACTCTAAAACAAAATTCGAAATTTAACTAACCCTTTATCACCCTTCAACAAGCTTAGCACCACCGGACGGTCATCATTAACAGCAGCTAAACAACCCCCATTTCATTAAAAAAATGCATTTACAAAAATTTAAAAAACATTGGTAATGAGGATAGAATCCCACAGCACCACGTGGTATTTCTTTCTCCCATTCCTCTTGTTCCTGAATGAACGTCTGTCTTCCTCATAAAGACATTCTTAGCTTCTCTAATGTGCTGGCTGCTTCCACGTCATTAACCTGGTCACCTTCGTCTAACATTTCTGAAACAAAACTTGATTACGTAACTGCTCACTCCTGACTCCTAAAGACGTGTGACTGTCTGGACTATTAGTTAAGTGACGTCATTAACTAATCAAAGGTTTACAGAGATCTGCCAATTTGTTGAAACTTTGAATCACAAAAATACTTGTAAAACGTTTTAATAATGACTTAAGATCACAAATAATGTGCGAGTGTTGCTCTAGAATATACAGTGGTAAGACTCAAAACAAATCGTTATTAAATGTAGACATGGAAGACTATGTAACGATGTTAACAGTTTGGAGGTTAACATATACCAACACCAGTCTCCTGGTGCACCTTGTGTCAGTAAGTGCTTACAGTTGAAGTTACACTAATACCTACACCAGATCCCTTCACTAATGACTGCTGACAGTTAGGTAACCTAAACTAAACTAACTTACCCTGGCGCCCCCTGACCTTCCCTCTCCCCCTGCAGGTGAAGACGCTGGCGGGGCGGCTCCAGCTGAGCTACGTGTTGACCTCACTGGTTGGGTTCCTGCTCCTGGCCGTCAACATGGTCGTACCGATTTACCAGGACAGTCTCGTGTGCTACATCATGTGTGAGTGCCTCTTGTCTTGACTTTCTCACACACGCACACATCGGCGTTATTCGCTGTTATCGTGCATTACACGGCTGAGGAATAGAGAATATGGAATTCACGAGGAAGTGATGAGGTGGAGGCAGACTCTATACACAGTTTCAGATGTAGATATGATAGAGCTCGAGAAGCTACGGAATCTGTACACCAGTAGATTAACGGTTGAGAGGCGGGACTAAAGAACCAAAGAACCAAGTACAACACCAACTAGGTGAGTACATATGAGTTCCTCGTGGCTGAGTGGACAACCGTCCGGGGTCGTAGTCCTAAGGGCCCGGGTTCGCTTCCCGCCATGGGCACAAACAAAAGGGCAGAGTTTCTTTCACCCTGATGCAACTGTTCACCTTGGAGTAAATAGATACCTGGGAATTAGACAGCTACTACGGACTTCTTCCTGGGGATGTACTCACCTAGTTGTACTCACCTAGTTGTGCTTGCGGGGGTTGAGCTCTGGCTCTTTGGTCCCGCCTCTCAACCGTCAATCAACAGGTGTACAGGTTCCTGAGCCTATTGTGCTCTATCATATCTACATTTGAAACTGTGTATGGAGTCAGCCTCCACCACATCGCTTCCTAATGCATTCCATTTGTCAACCACTCTGACACTAAAAAAGTTCTTTCTAATATCTCTGTGGCTCATTTGGGCACTCAGTTTCCACCTGTGTCCCCTAGTGCGTGTGCCCCTTGTGTTAAATAGCCTGTCTTTATCAACCCTGTCGATTCCCTTGAGAATCTTGAATGTGGTGATCATGTCCCCCATAACTCTTCTATCTTCCAACGAAGTGAGGTTTAATTCCCGTAGTCTCTCCTCGTAGCTCATACCTCTCAGCTCAGGTACTAGTCTGGTGGCAAACCTTTGAACTTTTCCAGTTTAGTCTTATGCTTGACTAGATATGGACTCCATGCTGGAGCCGCATACTCCAGGATTGGTCTGACATATGTGGTGTATAATGTTCTGAAAGATTTTTTACAATTTTCTAAAGGCCGTTCTTATGTTAGCCAACCTGGCATATGCTGCTGATGTTATCCTCTTGATATGAGCTTCAGGGGACAGGTCTGGCATAATATCAACCCCCAGGTCTTTCTCTCTCTCTGACTCTTGAAGTATTTCATCTCCCATATGATACCTTGCATCTGGTCTCCTGCTTCCTACCCCTATCTTCATTACATTACATTTGCTTGGGTTAAACTCTAACAGCCATTTGTTCGACCATTCCTGCAACTTGTCCAGGTCTTCTTGAAGCCTCAAGCTGTCCTCCTCTGTCTTAATCCTTCTCATAATTTTGGTGTCGTCACAAACATTAAGAGGAATGAGTCTATACCCTCTGGGAAATCATTTACGTATATCAGAAACAGGATAGGTCCAAGCACAGAGCCCTGTGGGACTCCACTGGTGACTTCACGCCATTCTGAGGTCTCACCCCTCACTGTAACTCTCTGCTTCCTATTGCTTAGGTAATCCCTTATCCACTGGAGCGCCCTACCAGTTACTCCTGCCTGTTTCTCCAGCTTATGCATCAACCTTTTATGGGGTACTGTGTCAAAGGCTTTCCGACAGTTCAAAAACATGCAGTCCATCCATCCTTCTCTTTCTTGCTTAATCTTTGTCACCTGATCGTAGAATTCTGTCAGGCCTGTAAGGCAAGATTTACTCTCCCTGAACCCACGTTGATGGGTTGTCACGAAGTCTCTTCTCTCCAGATGTGTTACTAGGTTTTTTCTCACAATCTTCTCCATCACCTTGCATGGTATACAAGTTAAGGACACTGGCCTGTAGTTCAGTGCCTCTTGTCTGTCACCCTTTTTGTATATTGGTACTACATTAGCAGTCTTCCATATTTCTGGTAGGTCTCCTGTTTCCAGTGACCTACTATACACTATGGAGAGTGACAAGCAAAGTGCTCCTGCACACTCTTTCAATACCCATGGTAAGGTTCCGTCTGGCCCAACAGCTTTTCTCACATCCAGCTCCAATAGGTGCTTCTTGACCTCATCTCTTGTAATTTCGAACCTATCCAAGGTCACCTGGTTTGCTGCCACCTCTCCCAGCGCCGTGACATCTCCCTGTTCTATTGTAAAGACCTCCTGGAACCTTTTGTTGAGTTCTTCACACACCTCTTTGTCATTCTCTGTGTACCTGTCCTCGCCCACCCTAAGTTTCATCACCTGTTCCTTCACTTTTGTCTTCCTCCTGATGTGACTGTGTAGTAGCTTTGGTTCGGTCTTGTCTTTATTAGCTATATCATTTTCATACCTTTTCTCAGCTGCTCTTCTCACACTAACATACTCGTTCCTGGTTCTCTGGTATCTCTCTCTACTTTCTGGTGTTCTGTTATTACGGAAGTTCCTCCATGCCCTTTTGTTCAGCTCTTTTGCTTTCATACATTCCCTATTAAACCACGGATTCTTCCTTTGCTTCGATTTTTCCTGTCGGGCTGGGACAAACCTGCTTACAGCCTCCTGACACTTTTTGGGTGACATAGTCCATCATGTCTTGTATGGACTGGTTCCGAGTTCTGTGTCCCAATGTATATCCCATAGGAATTTATTCATCTCCTCATAGTTTCCCTTTCGGTACACCAGCCCTTTGGTTCCCAGTTCTTTTTTGGGGGGTGATAATTCCTAGCTCAACCAGGTACTCAAAGCTCAATACACTATGATCACTCATTCCCAATGGGGCTTCCAACTTAACTTCCCTTATATCTGACTCATTTAGGGTAAATATCAGATCAAGCAAGGCTGGTTCATCCCCTCCTCTCATTCTTGTCGGTCCCTTGACGTGTTCACTTAGAAAGTTTCTTGTTGCCACATCCAGCAGCTTAGCTCCCATGTGTATGACCCTCCATGTGGGTCTCTGTTCCCCCAATTTCTTCCCATGGTTGAAGTCTCCCGTGATTAGTAGTCTGGATCCGTTCCTGCTAGCCACAGAAGCTGCTCCTCGTCTTNTCAATACCTCTTTGTTCCCATAGCATCTGAGAACCATGGCCCCTGGGGCAAGAGAGCCTTGGGATTTCTCAAGGAATTGGTTCCAAGCTCATTGACATCACCAGAGACCAAGGGCTTCCAGTTTTTGTTTCAGCGGCGCCTCAGTGTGGCAATACAGAGGGAAAATGCCTGCTGTGTCCTCGGTTCCTGTCCAGAAGCGGAGGAGCTTCAAGAGATCCATAACCTTTAGGCATTTGTCTTGTAACCTTTAAATACACAATTAAGCAAAAAAAAAAAAAAAAAAAAAGGAAGGGGTGGTAGGAGAAAAGCACACAGAAACTGTATTGGAGGGGACCTACATTCCCTCCAATGCGTTATGCGTGGTTTCCTCCGAGGCTATGGGTCCCCCTTCTTCCAGCCAGAGGTGGTACTCTCTTCCATATTTAAAAAAAAAATGTATATATATATATATATATATATATATATATATATATATATATATATATATATATATATATATATATTAGTACATTTTGGTAGCAGTCTTTCCTGTAGACATATGTTATTAAATATGACCGAAAAAGTAAGATTAATAATTCTAACACGAATTTTCTCAATTTTTCTTATGTTTGTTTTTACTGATGACGGTAAATGAAAAATCAATTCTCCAAAATTCATTCTTTATTTCTTAGTCTGACGCGACACTTGAGCGCGTTTCGTAAAACTTATTACATTTTCAAAGACTTTAGTTACACACACACAGAACAACTATAACTGAACAGAGTTTAAACAGTTTTTCTTTTTTATACCTGCATTTGGGTGAGGTGACATGTTACAATGGTTTGGGGTGAGGTGAGAACAAACACAGAACACGAAACAATGGGTATAAGCTAAAGGGAAGAATAGATCTGTAACTGCAGAAGGCCTATTGGCCCGTATTTCTTGATGTTTCTATATTGGAGCGGAGTCTTGAAGTGGGTAGAATATAGTTGTGCGTTAATTGGCTGTTGATTGCTGTTGTTGACTTCTTGATGTGTAGTGCCTCGCAGATGTCAAGCCGCCTGTTGTCGCTGTATCTATCAATGATTTCTGTGTTGTTTGTTAACAAACAACACATAAATCATTCATGTCAGACCATGGAGGAAAAATGAAACAGGAATTTCCTTAAGTAC